>CATIWJ010192623.1:0-16321 GCA_949640765.1 Croton laevigatus
ATGCACTTTAACGTAATTATTTTTTTCCAACCCAACTCACTAAATGGAAAACAGTAGAATTAAAATAGTTATTTTTTCTCAACCCAACTCACTAAATAACAAAAGGTAAAATGGTCTTAATTCTACCAAAATAACAAAAAAGTTTTTATTATTTTAGAATACTGATTTTGCCCTAAAGTCTCTATTAAATAAGAACAGAGGTAGTATCATATTTTTCGCCTATCCTCACATGAATTTCTAGGTCCACCCCCGAGAGTAATGATCTTTCTTTATAGGATCTCTGTGAATATCGGGTCAGTTTTTGTGAATACCAGATCAGCCTAGCCAACTCTAATATTTAATTTGCAATTAAAAAGAGCAACTCTAAATTAGAATGCATTTGATTTATATGTTTTATGTATTGTGGAAAGTGTGAAAAATACGTGGAATGATACTTATAAACATTCAATTCTAAAAATTTATTTTCAATGCATCAATTTTTATTATATTTTTTTATTTTTCTAGAGTTATAATTTAGTTTGGAACAAGTTACAATAAACAATAAATATGGATATTATATTTAAAAAAAAACCATTTAAAAATAGAAGATGAACTAGATATTTTCTAGTGCACACTAGATTGACATTTTAAATTCATATTGTAGATTTTTTTTTAATATATATATATATATATTTTTTTTCCTAATGTGACAAGTAAATAAAAGCAACTCACATCTGCATTGAATATGTTCTGAGAACATCTCCAATATGCGAGGATGCATTGCTTTCTTTTGATGATCATGTCAGAAAATGAAAAGAATTTTACAAAAATCAACTCCAATGCTAATATCTATTTAACCATCAGGCTGATATGTCAATAGACAAAATATCTAATAGACATTCTATTTCTAGCCATAAAATTATTTTTGAATTTTTTTTTTGTTAGTACTGGAAGTGATCTGAGGGGCCTGAATTGTCTAAATTGACCTTAAACTAAATCTAGGCTGAATTGTGAATCCGCCTTAATCGCTGGTTCATATGAACCGTGTGACTACAGTTTGATTCACGGTTTAAGGGAATCATGAACCATATACCATTAGATTTATGGCATTGAACCAAACCAGCATAAATGGTGGGACCTTTAGTTATAGAAATTTTTTAGTAGGTGCGCATGGTTCTTGCCGCATACCAAATCCGAATAGGAACCAACAAAGAATCGCTTTTGTAAGAACCAAATCGGAAGCAAAACTTAAAACTGATTGTAATTAAAAATAATATCAAAATGTATTAAATAACAATAGTATGTTTTATAAAACTTATATATAATTCCTAAAAGACAAAATATACTTGGTGATTTGAATGTTACTTTTAGCGATTTTGTAATATTTAGATTTCAAATCTTTATTTTTAATATTATAATTTATTATTTTTCTTGCAAATTTTTTAAAAAAATTATTTGTTAAAATATTAATAATTTAAGTATAATATTTATTTTTATGAAATTATATGGTTCCCTTAGAACCAGAATCATATAACCTATAGCCAAAGAATTGAGAACTTAATTAGAACGAGAACCAAAAAATTAAGAACTGAACCAAATTCGAACAGAACCAATGAAGAACTGCCTTTTTAAGAACCAAATCGGAAGCAAAACCAAAAACTAGTTATAATTAAAAATAATACCAAAATGTATTAAATAACAATAGTATATTTTATAAAACTTATATATAATTCCTAAAAGATAAAATATACTTGGTGATTTGAATGTTATTCTTATTGATTTTGTAATATTTAGATTTCAAATCTTTATTTTTGTTATTATAATTTATTATTTTTCTTGCAAATTAAAAATATTTTTTTGTTAAATTATTAATAATTTAAGTATAATATTTATTTTTATGAAATTATATGGTTCCCTTAGAACCAGAATCAGACAAGCTATAGCCAAAGAATTAAGAACTTAATTAGAACCAGAACCAAAAAATTAAGAACTAAACCAAATCAATCATATGGTTGTGAATTTGGAGGAATTGGTCAATCGGCACTGAAAATTATTCTTGCAAAAGACCACCTTGGAACTAATTCTGCACACCCTTAGTTTTCAATTTCATATGTGACATGAGTTTGCATAACAAAATAAATAAATAAAAATAAATATAATTCTTTTAAAAGTTAAAAACCAATTAAAATATAGCCTTTTAAAAAATAAAAATATATTTCTGTGAATTACAAATATAAGGAAAATTATAATAAATATCAATTTTTTTTGTTTGATTTTTAGTAAACATTGCATTCTTTAGAAATATTAAGTAAATATCAATTTTTTTTTTTGAAATATTCAGTAAATGCCTTTTTAATTATATATTTGAAACTAATGAATTGAATCAGTTGGCAGGACTATTCTAATTTAACCAAAAGATTGCAAGTTCGATACTTAGGAATACAACACCCTGAGGGCCTGAGTCACTGATTTATTGGTTCTTATCATACCTCGATCTGGATAGGTTTGGAACTATTGAACGACTTTAAGGCAGTCATACTTTGAGACACTGGGTGTATAATCCAAAAAAAATATGCGTATTTACTTTTGTCTACAAGTTAATATACATATTTACCACCAATATCATGAATAGTAATTGGTCAGTACGTGAAATTATACGTTGGATATTGATTGAGATTTGATATAATATACAAGTTAGATTGCATAATTACTTAATCAAATTGAGTTAACCATTTTGTGTCAGTAAATTTGAGACTAAGTAGTTGATGAAGATAGTTAGGTGAAGCCAATTAGTATGGATAATTCAAGAACGTCAAGTTCCATCTCTATATAATAATGAAGTGATATGAGTATCAATTCTCTATTCTAAAATCAAAAGTATTTAAATGTTTAGGAATCAGCAAAAGAATAAAAGAATTTCAACGTTAGTAATTTTTTTTTTCTTCTGAAAAAAAATAAAAAAAGGTGTTTTTGTATTTTATTTGTGTTCGTTCTTTCTCTTTTTTTTTTGGGAAAAATATGTTAAGAATGCCAACCCCATTTCTTCCCAAAATCAAACTATTTTTCTTGTGGAAAAGAATAATTTTGTCATAAAATGAAGAATCTACAAATTATCCTTTATTTTATTAACATATTAAGATTTTCCTGAATATATATATTATCACTCCTAGTACAAACAAATACACGTAGATTGCAATAAATTTGTGTGTCAGTCAACTCCAGAATATATATTTTCCTTATTAAATCCATAATTTTCATTTTATTTCTAATGATAAGGATTAGTTTGAAATTAATTTAAATGGAAATAATATCAAATTTAATGAGTTTCCATTTTGATGAAAATTGAATAAGTAGAAGTAGACCACAACGAGCAGTATAAAACACCATCCAAAACAACATTTTTGAAACCAAGAAGAGAGTATCAAATTAACCTTAATTAATTATCGAAGTTAGAGTATCAAATTTGTTAGGTCCCTTCAATAAGATTACGAGATAAATAATGCAACGGAATAATAAATAATGACACTCAAGATTTACGTGGTTCACCCTTAACTGTTTAAGGCTACGTCTACAGGACAAATTCCGAATAATTCTTCCTCTATCAAAATAGTAGGTATACAAAAAGATTGATACAAAATAGTGGCACTCAAAGTGTTTCCCAAAAACACTCTAACAATATTTTTCTTCACTATTTTCTGCACCCTAGTTTTATGAACCATTTCCTAAAACTCTCTCACAACTCTTTTTGTTGTATTTCCTCTCTATGTTTGTCTATCTATTATTGCTGGAGAAGCCCTCTATTTATAGGGCTAAAACCGAGTGTAAACAACATTCATCATTAGTCAACAATGGTGGCATAGTTGGTAACAATGGTGACTTTAAGTTGACATTTAGATGGTGGTGGTTGGAGTAGGTAACCAACCTTTGACTATCACAAGAATTTCAACATGTGGTTAGGCTTTTTGACTAAGAATCAACAAAATTAACCTTAATTATCGAAGTTAATACTAGAGATAATTAAGGTTTTAAGGAAAATCATAATTAATAATGGAGAAGAAAGCTTTGTCTTTGTCGATTATTGGTGTGTGTGTAGTGATTGTTGGGATCCTTTCAGGGCAATGCTTAGCAGCAGAGGTAGATGGGCTAAATGTTGCTGTAAAATTTGTGCAGGACAGTGTTTTCCACAAGACCCATTCCCTATTAACTGCTTTTCTCCTTGTGTTGTTAAGTGCTTACAAATAGGGGTGTTCAAATGAAAGCGTTAAAACGTGAAATTCGTGTCATTAAAAAGTTTACAAATTCGTGAAATCGTTAAACTTTTTGTGATATTCGTTAAATCGTGAAATTAACGTAATGGGAAAAATTTTCACAAATTGGATGATTATACATACTATAAGACAAAAATCTTGTGTTTATGCTCTCTTTCATTTTACTCTCAGCCTAAACCTAGCAGCCGCTGCTCACAACCAACCCCCGCACATCAAGCTTCTTCCCCTTCTCTCCTCTAGCAGCCGTTCAGCACCGCCACTGGTAAATTTGATTGTTTTTGCTCAAGTTTTATGAATTTTCGTCCAAACCGTGAAATTCGTTAAAAATAAATATTATTATCAAGATTTCATCTTGGATTTATAACCTCAAGCCCTATCAAGCAAGGGATTCTTCATCGGATTCAAAAAAGCCACTGCGAATAAACAATTGGTAGAACTCCATTAAATTCGTTAAATCGTGTAAATCGTAAGAATTATTTAATTCGTTAAATCGTTAGGGAAAAAAATTTTAATTTTTTTTATTCGGGGGAAATTTTTGAAATTTTTTTCACGTTTTAACGAATGAACACCCAAACTTACAACATCCACCTCCACTTCCAACTGTTGCTGCTGGAAATTCCCAAAAAACCCAAAGTCTAAACCATAATTTTTGCATTGTTGGCTGTGTTATGTCCAAGGGCTCTACTATCAAGTCTAAGGATGTATCTGGTAATTGTTCATATTTATTTATTTATTATGTTTCTTGATCACGTTAGTCTTGAAAAATTATAATATTCTAATAGAATGTTAGTAATTAATTTGGTCTTTTATGTTAATTTGATTTTTAGGTCCTGAAGAAATTGAAGCTTTGGTCGATAATTGTTCTCAAGGATGCACTGGCAGACCCTTTTGAAGATTAGTTTTAATATATGTACTTCTAAGATTTCAATATATAATTAGTTTTAGCTAATTCGTTTAATATATGTATTTTCTGTTAAGTATTTCCAGTTTCTTAGTTTAAACACATGTATGTGTCTGTTTGTTTCATGTTATTGTTGGCATTAATTATAAATAAAAATGATCTTATTCCTTTTGTTTTTCTATTAATTTTTCCTCTGATGACCAAATTATAATTTACTCCTTTATTTAAAATGTAATATCCTTTTAACTGTACGTTTATTATTGTAAAAATCTATACGTTAATTATAATTTATGCCCCGATTTTTTAATGATATATGATTATTTAGCATTGAGGAGTTTAAGCTTTTCCTAAAAAAATGCTTAATCCTAAAAATTCACTCATATAGAAGGGGAAAATACTTTTCTACATCCAATGTATAGATTCATTTCATACCAAACCAATTAGCTTTTAGAATTTTTAATATTTAGAATAATCTTATCATTAGACCTCGTCATGGGCTGGTTTTGATCCGGGACCAAACCGAAACCGAACTGTTAAAAATCAAACTGAAACCGTCTTAGTGGTTTCGGTTATAAAATCGAAACTGAAACCATTATAAGGAGGTTCGGTCTCGATTCAAATATTTATAAAACTGGAATCGAAACCAAAATCGGAACCGTTAATTAACACCAACAATAATGACTATAATTAATTTTTTGACCCAAAAAAAAAAGTGAGTTGTTGATTTGTTAGGCTTGACCTTTAGAAAAATTGTACTATTGTTTGATGATAATATTTTAGACAATTTTCTTTTTTTTCCTTTTTTTTTTATTTTCATGTATTGAATAAAAATATGAAAGTTCGTATATTATTGAACTTTTATTTTAATAGATTTGTCTTTTATTAATAAATAAAATGAATTAATATCAAATTATATAAAATCGAAATCGAAACCGAAACCAACCGTCTTTATATAGTTCGGTTCCAGTCCTACCATTCTTTGAAACCGGAACCGTTGGTTTCAAAATCGAAACCAGCGGTTTTTGAACCGCGGCCAGGTCTACTTATCATTTTCCAAATCTTTGTATTGTTGTCAAGAATACCCTCTATTAATGTATTGCACCCGATGCAGTTAAGTCTTTTCTGATAAAAAGTCGTTCAAGTTATCTATTATATATAAAAAGTAAAACAAAAAAACTTATAAAGGAAAATAACATGAAATTTATTAATTTAACTACTTTGACTTTAGTTTAATAATGAAACACTTTAAATAGAAATTTAAATTGAAAAATTATTCAAATTTGATTCCTTTCTAAATATATTAATTTTATTAATTGGCTTAAATTGATGCATAAATTAAGGATATTAATTTTATGGATTCATTAACTTTATTGTATTTGATTTGAAAATTTTTTATTTCCTTAAGTTTTGCAAATCAAAATTATTTGGAAGTAAAATTAATTATTTGGAAACAAATCTTATTTAAGTGTGCTTCCATTTAATACAATTATTATTAAAAAAATTTTCCGTAATTAATTATCATATTTGAATTTAATTATTTAAGATATGATATATATCCAAAAAAATTTTCAAATTATAATAACAATAAAGAAACAAATTTTAATTTATGGTAATTACATAAAAATAATTCAAATAATTAAGTAATCTAATTATACTGAAATTTTTTGGCACTAATTACACTGAAATTTAATAATTATTTTTTGGCACTAATTACACTCAAATAATTCAAGTAATTTATACTGAATTTTAGGTAATTATTTTTTGGCACAAATTACACTGAAATTTAGTAATTTGTTGGGTTAAAATTATCATATTTGTGTCAGAAAATACTATGAAGATCGCTATGTGGTTTTGGAAATAAATGCAACATTAAGTTTATTTATATGTACTATTATTATCATAACAAAATAATGAAATAAATTCTTAATTTACCGGAATTACATAAAAAGAAGTTAAACAATTAAGTAATATCAAATCTTATTTATTTTACTAATAATTTTTAAGAGACAATTTTGCATAAAATTTTAGTTTTTTCTATAATTTTCTATTAAAAACGGAAACCTAAATCAAAATTATCATTATGCAATTGAAAATTTTGAATTAATTCAATATTTAGTCACACTTTATGTTTTTTTTTTAAAATCCAAAATCTTGCACTAAATTAGAATAAAAATATTATATATATATATATATATAATTTTTTTTTTCTAATCATTTAGTCAAATTTTTCTTTTCTAATTAATGAACACACTTTCCAAAACATTCAAACAAGCATGTAATATCCCAAAATGATCGATTTAGATAATTTTATTGCTCATAATGTCTCAAAATTATAGCATAAAAAATGGGTATAATAAATAATTAAACATAATTAGTGCCTACAATCAAGCATGTAACTTAGAAAACATAATGAGATTTTGATTATAAGTAGCCTATAAATAGAGTGCTAGCAAATAACTACAAACCTAAGTGTTTACCGTGAGAGTTTTGAAAGAATGAAGGTTGGCACGAAAATTTATTTTACGTAATTTTATTTTTATAGAATGTTTCTTCTTTGTAAAATTCTTTTTTTTTGTTTCTAATGAGAAAGCCAATAGTAACAGTATAACAATTATAAGCACCTGTCAAATAGTTTAATATCATTTTGATAATTACCTCAAACAAACTACTACATTTTATTTCATTAATATATTAATTTATAATTTGCTTTCATGTATTTGAAATTCTTTTTTTTTTTTAACTATTTCTTTCTTTCTTTTGTTATAACAGTTTGATATTTGACTAAAATGATGAATGAAAAAGTTTTGATTCATGATCGATATTCTGTTGCATATCTTCAAGATTTGTGAAAATTGATTGTCTCTTTTATCTGTTGGAAAAATTCTGTTTGGTAAGAGACTGATATAAGCATTACTTACTTTTTTTTTAATCTATTTTCATGTGCACATTATGTGTTATTGTCTTTTCATAAGAAAATGTTAGATTGATATTTATGTTTTATTTGTTTTAATAAGATATGTTTGCAATTTGTGTTTATAAATATTTAAACTCCATGCTATGTTTTTTTTTAAATTTTGTTTTTACAAAGACAATTAAGTCAATAGTATTAATTTTCGTACTATTAATTTTGCTTTATTTTCTGATTTACAATTTGAATATAACGCATAGTAAGTTTGTGTGTATGGAATGGATAATAGCTTTAAAATTGTTAAACTAACTATTTTAAGTATACTTTCAATTATTTTCCAAAAAAAAATTATATTTGTAATTAATATGTCTATTATTAGAAAAAATTTTCTAATTAATTATATTTTAATTTAATTGGAAAGAAATACTGTTACCCAAAAATTTTGCACTAAATTTTAGTAAAATAGAATTATGGGCATTATTAAAATTTTAGAATAATTTATGGAGATTTGACATAAAAATAATTTAAATAATTACAGAAATTACTAAAATTTTGCACTAAATTTTAAATTTTGCTATAATTTTGAATTTAAAAATGGAATCTTAATTCAAAATTATGATTATGCAATTTTACATTAATTCAAGGCGACCATTTAATTAGGCATATATTTAAATTTTAATTAGTAAAATGTTTGCTCTTTCTTTGAACTTTCCATAATTAATATTTACATTAAATTTTAAATTGATTAGCAAAATTAATGTAATTAAAATATATCAATTACTGAATATTTTAAATTCAAAGTTCTTAAATAAATTCTTAAAAAATTATAAAATAAATATATTTATGTTTCTTTGCCAATCCGATAGATATTTTTTAGTAATGATTTTATTTTATTTTGCCAAAATATAAAATTTTATGAACTTTGATATTTCACACTTAAATGATAAAAAAAAAAAAAATTATATTAAGGTAAATATTATTATAAATATTTTATTCACCTAAAGATCATATCATAACAAAATAAAGAAATAAGTTTTTAATTTATAGAATTTTCATAAAAATAAGTCAAATAATTATGTAATGAAAAATTATCAGATTTTAATTTTATTATTAAAAATATGCTATTATGAAGATTGATGTGTCATTTAGAAAACTAAGTAAAAATAAGTTCTTAATTTACAAAAATTTAATAAAAATAATTCAAATAAATAAGTAATGGTAAATCTTATTTATTTCTTTAAATAAAATAAAAAATTATCAGATTTTAATTTTATTTTTAAAGATATGTCATTATAAAGATTAATATGTCGTTTAGAAAATAAATAAAAATAAGTTCTTAATTACAAAAATTTCATAAAAAAAGTCAAATAATTAAGTAATCTTTCCTGAATTTAAGTAATATTTATTTGGCACTAATTGTGCCAAAATAAGTAATTTGTTGGGTTATCATATTTGTGAACTAATTTATAACTAATTCGTCGGCAATGAGAAAATTATCGTATTTGTGTCAAATTATTTCTATCTATACTAATCTATATGTTTATAACAATAAGTTCTTATTTGGTTTTAAAAAAATACAAGGATTTATTCGTTTGATCAAAATCATATATATAGTTTCTCCCTATTTAAGATTATTGAAGTGAAATGATTGTAGAATTCATATGTTTTATGGTTCTTGCATTTTCTAATTATACTATGTGTTTTCCTTGAATTTGTTTCTAATCAAAATCATTTATATAGATGGCAAAATCAAGTAACCCGTAAGACCATATAATTTATTTAAATAAACATTCATATTAGTTTGAATTAAACACAAAATCTCAATGTTTTGTTATTTTAATCATGTTCTTTTCATTTCTAATACTACGGCGTTGCACTATCTATAACTTTTACTGTAATTTTGTATTACTTAATACATTCTCTTGCTTATAATAAAAACGGTTTTGATTTTTTTTAAATTGCCATATATGGATTTTATCGATAATTTGAATGATAATATAAAAAATTGGGTACTTAAAGTACGTGTCTTGCATATTTGGAGAGTTAAACAATGTAACAATCCAAATAATTTGATTGCCCTAGATAAGGTTTTGTAAGATCAAAAGGTGAATGACTTTATTATTATAATCAAATGTCTATATGGTGACATATGCTATAAATTTTTAAATAACCTTGTGCTTTTATGTTCAAATTCAAATCTTATGGTGGTCACATTCATACTTTATGTCTAAATATCTAGCTATGAAATTTGAAGGGAAAAAAAAAATAAAGGAGCTTAGGTCATATGTGATAAGACCATTCAGTGTTTATACAAACACAATAATTTTGAAGCCAACTAACTACAAATTCAAGTTGGCATTAACAAGCAGTTGCTATCTTCTATTTTGAATACTTTTTGCAATCCAAATTTTGCATAGCAATTTCTGAATTTCATGCTTCAAAAATCCAAAATCTTTTCCTTATTGTTTTTGTTGGGCAGTCTCTAGATCTAAGTTTCGGTGATAAGCTCTGCTCGCGGTTGTGTTCGCCTACGCTGCTTTTGTATCCTGGGAGACAGTTGTTTAGTACGGACAAATCTCGTCTTTAGAAGATTGTTCATACAGGCCTCAGCTATTTCGGTTTCTTGATCTTCTCCTTCTTCGGTTAAAGGTTTAAGTTCAGTTTATGGGTTTATCCTTTACTTACATTCTGTTTACGTTTTATTTATTGTAATTTATTATTTCTGAATTTCTGATTAATAAATTCTATTTATTTATTTCCGTACTAACGCAGATCTAACAATCTTAAGATGAGATTTTGATTAGCAATTGCAGGGTTATCCTAACTGGATTTACCTTAATGTTGGATAAATTAATTTGACTATTTTAAACTTGGATCAAAAACTGAATTACTCTATTAAAATTCAGATTTTATTAATGGTTTTGTTGATATTTCTGATTTGTTTGCTAATCTGATTATATTTCTAAATTTTAGATTATAGCTGATTTGATTTCAACTACTGGAGGCAATGGTACTGAAAATCAAATTGAACAAAGTGGTCCTATTGGTCCTTAACTAGCGATTTCTGGTTCTGGTTCTAGTTCTAGGCTAGTGACGCCTAACAGATCTAGGCTTGTTCCAGGTTCACACCCAATGTCGATGCTAGAAAGACCAGAGAAATTCATTGGAAGTGCGAATTTTAATTGAATTGTGATCTACTAATATTTTATCAAGTGTTTAGATGCAGTACTAGCAAGCACTAATTCAAACAAGTAATGAAGATCAAGGAAAGCCTGCAAAAATATCAAAGCTTTGTTTCTGTGAAGGCGTCGCGCTCGCGTCATCAACATCTAATGTTAGTGTCGCACTCGTGACTAGCAAACGAATGCAAGTGGACAACCTGCTTTTACAATGCGATCACGACCATAATGATGATTGTTAATCTCGCGATCGTGACATGCCATTTTATGTTTTCTGCATGTTCGCAAAGAATGTTGTACTCACGCTCGCGAGTATAGAAATGAGAAACATGAGATATTTAGATTTTCAACGCGCACGCGACAAAAACAGACATGTTAGGCTCGCGCTCGCGACCCGATACCAAAAGCTATTTGTGTTTTCTATGCGCTCTCAAAGATTACGGAGTGGCATGCGACGATCACATCAGATGATCATTAGAGGTTTGAAAAATGCTGACCATCGCGCACACGATGTCTTTGCGCTTGCGACCATTACCAAAAATTTAACTCCAATGGCTAGTGCATTAAATGCCGCCACACTTTTTCCAGGTACCCGTTGCGGTCCGTTATAAAGTTTGTAAGGAGTCGCGCGCGACACCATAGACGGGTTCGCGATCCTTTTGCAGAAAATAAAGACTTTTGTTTTTTTGGCTCAAACGGCTGGAATTTTAAGTGAGGGTATAAATACCCCTTCAAACAGTGATTAAGAGCTAACACAACTACTGCATTCAATTTTTGAACAACCTCTTGTACTTCAACTTCATAGCATTCAATTTCATTTATATTTTTGTAAGAGTGTTTATTGGGTGAGCATTAAACCCAATTTCTTTTGAGTGTTAGTTTTAGTGTGAGCTTTTTAAACACTAAGTGTGTTATTGTAAGTTTAGGGTAAGCAATAAACCCTAAGTTTGAGGTAAACTTGTAAAACCTCATTGTATTTGTTTGAGTTTAGTGGAACCCAACTCCTTTCTAGGATTAGAGAAGTGAATGTAGGCTCGAGATTATAGCCGAACCACTATAAATCCTCATTGTCTACATTACTTCTGCCACCATCTTCCGCATCAAGTTTTTATAAGCCAACAAGTTCACCCCCTTTCTTTGTTGCCACAAGGGCCTACAATTAGTATCAGAGCTTGACTCTTTTCTTCAAGCTTAACTACAAAAGAGGATCTCATTGCAACTCCTCAAGATGGAAATCAAAATTCCCTTAGACCCTTCTTTAATGGAACTAACTTTCCTTTTTGGAGAACTAAGATGGAATGGTACTTAAAGAGCTAAATATTGGCACAAAGTTAGATGATGAAGGATTCAAGTTCCACTACCAAGAGATGAATGGTCTGAAAAGTTTCATTCGAATTCTAGGAGAAATTGCCAATGCATAAGTCATATTATGTCATATTATGCAAAGCGTCTCCAAAGAAGAAGGTGTAAGAATTCTTTATTGCACTTCTCCGTATCAAATGTGGAAAACATTGGAAAATTATCACAAAGGTACGGAGCAAGTCAAGGAAGAAAATAAATATACCGCCATATTTGAATATGAGACATTCAAGAGATTACCGGAAGACAACATAACTACATTGTCAAATAGGCTCCTCACATTGGTGTCTAACTTGAGAAAGCTAGGAGTTCATAAAACACAACGAGAAGTGAATGACAAACTCCTAAGGAATCTACCGGAATCTTGGGATGCAATGGCCATATCTCTCCGCAAAACTCATGTCATTCGAAAGCTCAAATGTGATGATGTCACTAGGGAGCTTCTTTCTTGGAAAATCACCATGGATAAGAGAAAGGAGAAAAAGTCCTTGGAGGGAGAAGAAAAGAAAAAAAAATTACTCTTAAGGCCATTGAGAAAGAAAAGAAGAATGTAGAGTCTACTTCAAAGAGCGATGAAGATTCTAGTGATGATGACTTTGTACTTTTCTCCAAGAGATATGAAAGTTACAAGAGATACCGAAAGTTCAAGAAGAACTCTAAAGTGGAACTAACTTGCTACGAATATGGTAACATTGAATGTGATGATGGTTTTATTGATATGATGTATTCTAAATGCTTAAAATATAAGGAAATGAAAAATAAATACAAGAACATGTATTTGCAAGTTGATGATGAAAATGGTAAACTAAAAAGAACAATAGAAAAATTGAAAAATAAAATTGAAAAAAATAAAATGTAATGTTGTTAAATGCACAAATGTTGTGACGGAGAATGAGATGTTGAAAAAGCTCATTAGTAGCTATGAGAGCAATAAAGTCATTGACAAAGCTCTCAATGACACTAGAGGTCATAAGGACACTAGAGGTTTAGGCTTTACCATGGGTCAAACCTCTAAGGAGACAAAATTTGTCTCTTCATCTCAACCTCTATAAATTGAGTCTATTGAAAAACTTGTTGATGATTGTGCTAAACATTGTGAACCTTCCACTTCCAAGGGAGTGAAAGGAAAAGCTCCAATGGTACCTAAACCAAAGGAGAAATATGTGCATCATGCAAATGGGAGCAAGCATGGTAAGCTTGGATATACCTCCAAAGCCTTTGCTCCTAAACCTAGGTTTCAAAGAAGGAAACCTTCACATGCATTATATAAGAAACCTAGAAAACAATGTCATTATTACATGAAAATGGAACACATCAACACTCATTGTTTCATTAGAAAGTTGCATTTGAAGTTGGTCCCTTTGGACCAAGTTGCTAACCACCAAGGACCCAAATATACTTGGGTACCTAAAGGGAAGTGATCACTTATTATAGATATGCCTAAAGAGTTCCATGGAAGAAAATAAATGGGTTATTGATAGCGGTTGCTCTAGGCATATGAGTGGTGAAAGAAAGATCTTCACCAAAATAAGTGCAATGAAAGGTGGACACATCACCTTCGACAACAATACCACTGGTAAGATAGTTGGCATTGGTAAGGTTGGTAAGGACACTAAATTTGATCATATTTTATTTGTTAGTGGTCTTAAACATAGCCTATTGAGTGTTAGCCAAATTTGTGACATGGATTGTAGAGTTACTTTTGACTTTACATAATGCATAGTCATAAAAGTGGAAGACAATTCAATAGTATTTGTTGGCTAAAGGGTTGAGAACATTTGCATGATTAATCTTGACTCTACTACTAAAAAGAAAGGATCTTGTTTAGCTTCCTCTGATGTAGATCATTGAACTTGGCATAGAATATTGGGATATGCTATCATGGACACCTTGGAACGTCTAAAGAAGAAAGACTTAGTTGATGTATTGCCTCAACTCAAGTACCAAAAGGACAAGGTGTGTAGAGCTTGCCAAATAGGGAAGCAACATCAATCTTCTTTCAAGTCTCAGAAGCAAGTAAGTACTACTAAACCTCTTGAGTTAATTCACATTGATTTGGTTAGACCTACTAGGAATGCTAGCTTAGGAGGTAGGCTTACTTGGGTATTCTTCCTAACTCATAAGAATGATACTATTAATGCTTTCAAAAGTTTTGTAAAACATGTTTCAAATAAAAAAGGTTATTGTATTTTAAATATTAGGAGTGACCACGGGAGAGAATTTGAAAATGAACTTTTTGATTCTTTTTATGATGAGCATGACATTACACATGACTTTTCCTCCCCTAGGACTCCTCAACAAAATGGTGTTGTTGAAAGGAGAAATAGAACTCTCATTAAAATGACTAGAATATGATTTGCCAAAATACTTTTGGGCAGAGGCATTTAGCACTGCTTGTTATATTATAAACCGTGTTTACAAAAGATCTATTTTAAATAAAACACCTTATGAGTTATAGAAAGGTAGAAAACCCAATATATCTCATCTTAGAGTGTTTGGTTGCAAATGCTATATATATTAAACACCAAGAATAATCTTGGAGAATTTTCATCCAAATTGGATGAAAGAATTTTTCTAGGGTATGCCTCCAATAGCAAGTCCTATAAGGTGTTCAATAAAAGGTCAATGATAGTAGATGAGTCAATGTATGTTGTATTTGATGAATCTAACCCTCTTGATCAAGATAAAGGTACTACTTTTGATTTTGTAGGTGACTTTGAATATGTGACCCTTAACGAGGATGAAGATCAACCTTCAACATCACAACAACAAGGAGACCCAAGTATGAACAAAGAAAATGAGATTGTTGATGTTGAAAGAGAAGAAGCTAGCAATGAGAAATTTCAAGAATTGCCTACAGATTGGCAATTCAAGAAAGATCACCCAAAAGAACTAGCCGTCGGTGAGATATCAAAAGGTGTAAGTACTCGTTCCAAACTCCTAGATAATCATTTAGCTTTTATTTCTCAAATTGAACCTAAAACCGTTGATAAGGCCTTAGGTGATGAAAATTAGGTCCTTGCAATGCAAAAGAAACTCAATCAATTTGAGAGGAATAAGGTTTGGAAACTAGTTCCAAGACCTTCTAGCCATTTTATCATTGGCACAAAGTGGGATTTTAGAAACAAACTTGATAAAAAAAGGTGTCATTACTAGAAATAAGGCTAGACTAGTTGCTAAAGGCTATAGTCAAGAAGTGGGCAATGTTTTTGATGAAACATTCACTCCCGTTGCTAGACTTGAAGCAATTAGGATTTTGCTTGCATTTGCATGTCATATGAATTTCAAACTTTTTCAAATGGATGTCAAAAGTGCCTTTTTAAATGGTTTTATTAAAGAAGAGGTATATATTGAACAACCTTCGAGTTTTGAAGATCACTGTTTTCCAAATCATGTTTTTAAACTAGATAAAGCTTTATATGGCCTTAAGCAAGCTCCTAGAGCTTGGTATGAGAGGCTTAGTTCCTTTTTGATTAAAAACGATTTTGAAAAGGCAAGGTTGACACCACACTTTTCATTCATAGGCATAAATATGACTTGCTTGTAGTGCAAATATATGTTGATAACATTATTTTTGGTGCTACTAATGAATTTTTGTGTGATAAGTTTAGTAAGCAAATGACTAGTGAATTTGAGATGAGCCTTATGGGTGAACTCAAATTCTTTCTTGGATTACAAATTAAGCAAACCAAAGATGGCATTTTCATCAATCAAGCAAAGTACACAA
>CATIWJ010192675.1:0-17723 GCA_949640765.1 Croton laevigatus
TACCGAAGCAATCAACATAATTTATACAAAATTACACAAATAATGACCAAAAGTTACCTCTAGACCCAACTAATGCTCCTGAACACTCTTGAAAATTTCCAACAACCCAAACAGAACCTCTAGCTTCACCAATGGACGACCACCAGCTCCCCACACGCAGTCTCACCACCAGCCACAAACCGCCACCTCAGCCGGCAGTCAGCGCGTCAGGTCTGCAGCCATGAAACCCGCGCCGTCAGCCTCCTTCTTCCTCTTCTTAAATCACGAAACCCAACTTAAACACCCAACCCCTTTCTTTGCTAGCACAAAACCCAAAGACACCCACTAATTCTCTCTCTTTCTTTCCCAACTATCTGCACAAACCCCAACTCTATTCTATTCCTTCATTCCTACATGTCACAACCCCACACAACTCTCTCTAATATATATATTGCCGCTCCATATGCCAAAACGCTATCTTAAATATTTATATTTTATTATTAATATTAAATATATATATATATATATATATTTATTTATTTATTTATTTATTTTTTACCAAAACAAACTAACTCTACACTAAAACAAAAATTAATTACAAAAATTATTATTATTACTAGCATTTTTAGAACATTGAGAAATAGAACTTAAAATACTTAAATTATCAATTCAACCTCAATCTTCAAACCACCTAAAAATTGAGGGTCTCACACTTCCATTCAAGTTGATTGTGTGTTTTAGAAGGAAAGATTTAAGGTATTTAAGTTTTTTCGTATGAGCTTTCATTTTCTTATGTTATTGGTCTGCCATTGTTGGATCATGTTGTTTTTAAGCTTTTTTTACAAAAATTATTATTTCCTGTATTTTTTTTTTGCTTGTTTTTGGTGGTACGATTTGAGGTTTCTTCTTTATTTGGTCTGCCATTGTTGGATCTTGTTGCATGTGTTTTTTTTCACTTGTTTGATATTTCTTTTTTTTTTGCTTGTTATTGTATATAAAACCCAAAATATTCAAATTTCGTTTCGATTATTAAGTATAAGAGCAAGGCTACATCTCTCGTCTCTTGAATTCGAGATACACAGAAACACATGTGTTTTAAATCACGTTAACGTGTTTTAAAACACGTTAACGCGTTTCTGTATATCTCGAATTCGAGAGGCAAGAGGAAAAGCATTATTCTAAGTATAATAAGCTGAACTCATCTGTGCAAAAGGGAAAAAGCAATCGAAGATGGCATTGGCAAGCTTCACAAGAAGAAAGGCATACGTTCTTATAAGAAATTTATCAAATTCTAGTCCTGATACCCTTAATTACTCCTTCTGTGATACCCTTAAGTACTCCTTAAGTACTCCTTCTGTGAGTCCAGAAGGTGTAATTGGAAATTAGTGGTATAAATGTAGACTAAAATAAAATACTGATCAAAGGTGAAATTGAGAAGTAGCATTATATTGAGGACTAAAATGTAATTATGTTAAATAATAATAATAATTATAATAATAATAATATTATTAAAATATTATACGGAGAAGGAGGAATTCACATAGCAATGGAAGAAAAGAAAGGCATAGAAAAATGGAGAATGGTTTAGAAATTGGACATATGGTAAATTGAGATTGGAGTGCTTGAGGGGCAAGGATTTTGAGTTTATAAATATATGTATGAAAAGCAAGAAAAGGAGGATAAAGAAATGAACACAAAGAAGAACAGAGAAGAGAGACGGAAAAGAGCATAAGAGAAATAGAGTAAAACACAAACCAAATTCAAATACAATTTAGAATAATTATTTGAGGAATACCCGAAAGAAATCCGGTCTCGCATTTCCGGTGAACGGCGTCATTTGAAGAAACGGAGACTATCGACCGCCTGTTGGAAGCTCACTGACCATTTTAGAACCCAGAAACACCACGAACAATGGCCGGAAGAAAAAGGACCAGTCGGGTTGCCCGTGAACCAGTCGAATCTTTCAGGGATCTAAAGAAAATGAAAAATATTTTCCGATGATCGGACGAAGATCATTAGGCCACCAACAGGACCAGCCTAGTGAGAGGAAGAAAACGGTATAGGGTATGTAAATTGTTATCGCCGGGAAATGATCGGGTCTCTGGAGCTCCGCCGGATCAAGTTAAACCCGAGTTGCAGGCTGGCGGGCGAAGAAGATGGACAAAATGCATGGGGTGTGTGTGTTTTGATCAAAATGACTGCATTTTGGCGAAGCAAGCGCCTGACCCTCCAGATTTAAGAAAATCACATTTTGCCCCTAGAAGTTGTACCTGCATTTCAAAAAGACCCTAAAAAATTATAGATAAGCCCTTAAATTTAATTTAGTATTTCAATCATGCCCTTTAGATTAGTTAATTATATATAATTCATAATTTGACCCCTGTACTTATATTTTTCATGCATCCGAGCCCCTAGATAATTATATATAGACCCCTAAACTTGTTTTAGTCATTCAAATATACCCTTCCAGTTTATATTTAGTTGTAAATTGAATTTATTTTAGAAAAATAATTAGTTAGGGTTATTAATTAATTATGAGAGTAGTTTAAATTGAATAAATATGCTATAATTTGACATAAATTATTTATAGAAGTCAAATAGTTATTTAATTAAAAATTTAGTTAAATTAGTAAGAGATAAATGTTTAAGTTGGTTATGAACATGTTTAATATACATTAATTAGTTGGAAAATAAGAGAGAGAAATCAAACATAATTAAGTTAGAAAAATATTATTCATAAAATGAGAATTAATCAGAATTGTAATTATTTGATAAAATAGATGCTAGCATAAATTAGTCCGGGACAACGACACATAGGAAAAGGATAGACGAAGTGACGTCAGATTTGGTACTTTACCCTTGTTTTATTATATTCTAAATTTATGCCGTGAATATGTGAAATGTGTTGTAAATTGTTATGATGTTATTGTTGCTATACTTTGTACTATATAAAATGAGATGTAAATTTTCATAAATAAGTGTAAAATACCCATTAAGCATAAATCTTAGCAAGTTTAGTGTATGATAAACTTATAGGTAACAAAAAAACGCAAAGGAATCCAGATTAGTCGAGAAGCGTTCAGCCCACCGTAAACATTAGAATGGCATATACCGTGGAACGAAGCCAGAAGACTAGGAGATCAACGAAACAAGAAAAAAGAAATTTCATGTTCAACATTGTAAAATAATTGTAAATTTTATTTTAGTCAATTATAATAATGTTATGTATACCATGTAGCAGTAGTTGTGGCACATTTAGCTTAACTAGAAAATAGTCGGGTTAAGGGGTGTTACACCTTTTCCCTCACTAGCTTCTTCCGTGGCTTCGCCTCTTTGGGATCTAAGGAGAACGGCATTATCGTTATCGACAGTGGCACTGGCGGTTACGTTGCTGCTATTAAGGCTTAAAACCACTTGCATCAACAAATATGGAACTCTCAGTGGTACTTGCCTTAATGTTGGATGTATCCCTTCCAAGGTAAATTCTCAAAGCTTTTGTCTCTTTTTTAAATCTGTTTTATAATTTTAATAAGTATATTACATTTTTTTTGATTTATTTTGATGAAGCTTCATGTCAGTTCAGATCTATTAGCTTTGCTAGATTACCTGTCCTTGTGATTTAATTCTCTTTGGATGAAAAGATGTTTTCTTTACTCCATCTCTCTTATTCCTGGAGCTCTTATTTTCAGTTAAAAGAAAGAAAGAGCGCATTTATATTATCAAGTGTATTACTTTTGCTAAATAGGCTGTGGTCTTACATGTTCTAAAATTAAGAAAGCACATGGCAATTTTTTATGGGTGTAAAGGATGTCTTTCATATTCGAGGATGAATCAATTTTATGCATTAATGAAATTGTGAAGTAGAAGTGGTGTTGGCTGATATGAGAATTTGATTATAACCCAGCTGGACCTTTTGATTTTAATCCTTGCTTGTCTAGCTATGCTACTTATCCTGTTGGCTCCACCATCCACTACATAGTAGGCAGCTCTCAGTGAAATGGGTCATTGGAATTCTATACTTATTATAACAAAGTTTAAACAGTTTTCAAACCAGATTTGAACAGTTTTTTAAACGAGTTTGAACAATTTTTAATAGGGTCTGGACAATTTTTTAACTGAGTTTGGATAATTTTGTTTTTTTTATTCTGCAGTTCATTTTTTTTTGTTGAACTCCTGAAATTTTGATAGTTTTGATAATTTTTTTATGGATTTTATGATGCTAGATTTTTTTCAATGAAAAATGAGTCTTTTTTGCTGGTTTTTGTTGCTATTGGTGCTGTTGCAATCCTTTTCAAATTGCTAGTTAATTTATATGTCATTTTCACCATTCTGTTTGTCCAAAAATGAATAATACTTTGATGATTGGTATAGGAGTAGAATTTAAGTTTTCAATTATACTTCTTTTTATTTATTGAAAGTCAATTTATCTATTTTTATGTTCATTGATTTGCAAACTAATAGTTTAATGAATAATATTTTTGTACTTTTTCTCTTTGTTTTTCTTGTATATTTACAGCTATAGTTGTTGCCTCTATTTTTTGTTTGTCTTTTGATTTTGGATTGATTTGTCTATGCCTTTAAGTTTTTGAAAGCTCTTATTTTTTTAGAAGTTTCTGTTTGTACATGCATTTAAAGTTATCAATTTTTCTTTTCTTAGATTTTATAGTGTTAGTCCCTTTTTACTTGTGAAGTAGATTTTACCATGCTTCGTGAATCCTAAAACATGGGGTTTTTTATCTTGTTTTTGTAAATTTATGTGGCTTAATTGCACTTCTTATTTGTTTCTTCATTTTATTTGTTGAGGTTTATGATCTATTTTATGTTTCAGTATTCTTTTTTAATTGTGATTTTTTATCTTCCTATGTTTTTATTATATGCATAATTAAAATATTATTAAGTTTATGTGAGATAGAATGATATGCTCCGTTATTTTATTAATATAATAGGGTATGAATAGTGTTTGAACTAGATTTGAACCATTTTTTAATTGGTTTTGAACTATTTTTTAACAGTGTTTGAACAATTGATTTTTGGGTTACTAATATGATTTCTTTTTAAAGAGTCTTTGGACAGGGTTTTGAACTGTTTTTTGACAAGATTTATTCAATGGCTTTGAAATTTTTTTTTTATATCAAACTTTGAACTTCCGTTGAATGTTTGTTTGTGCCGGTGGTTTTGTGCTTTTGTTTTGCAGAACTATAGTTTGCTTACCCGAGCATTTTATGTGAATTCATTGTAATTTTAGAAGTTGACTTGCGAGTAGACTTAAATTTATCCCATTTTTTGTTTTTCTTTTTCCCATCATCATTTTTCTTGTATTAATTATTATAGTATGACTTTTAGATTTGGAGTGATTTGTGCATTTGTTTGAGTCCTTAAAAGCTTTTATTTTTCTTAGAACTCTCCATTATTTAATTAATATAACAGGGTCTAAACAGTGTTTGAATTGGATTTAAACCCATTTTTAATTTGTTTTGAACTGTTTTTTAACAGTGTTTGAACAATTGATTTTTGTATGCTTAATAAGGTTTCTTTTTAATTACTAATATGATTTCCTTTTAAATAGTCTTTTGATAGGGTTTTGATATGATTTTTAACAAGATTTATGCAATGGTTTTGAACTGTTTTTAATCAAACTTTGAACTTCCATTAAATGTTTGTTTGTGTGGGTGGTTTTGTGCTTTTGTTTTATAGAATTGCATTTTGCTTACCTGAATATTTTATGTGAATTCATCCTAATTTTAATAGTTGACTTGCAATTACACTTAAATTCATCATTTTTCTTGTATTAATCATTCTGTTGTAGCTTTTGGATTTGGAGTGATTTGTGTATTTGTTTGAGTTTTTGAAAGCTTTTGTTTTTCATAAAACTCTATTGTTTTATTAATATAACATGGTATGAATAGTGTTTGAACCGGGTTTGAACCCTTTTTAAATTGGTTTTGAACTGTTTTTTAACAATGTTTGAACAATCGATTTTAACAGGATTTGTACAATGGTTTTGAACTGTTTTTTATCAACCTAAGAACTTCTGTTGAATGTTTTATTTGTGCAATTTACATATACAGTTATTAGTTTTAGTTATCTCACAATGTGTTGTTTTGTTTTGTTTTTCGGCCGGTGTTTTTCAAGCTTGTCTTCCCTTAAGTTTGTTTTTATTTTTGAACTTAATAAAGTTGACAGTATAAATTAAGATAGCATTTAATCATTGTTTGAATTGTTTCTAAATATTTTTTGAACAATTTTTTTTTTGTTGTTGAATTTGACTAGTTTTATTATAAAGATGCATTCAAATTTGATGAAGCAGAAATTGCGATCTTCAAATAAGAAGGATTCTTTTTTTGAAGATTAATGATTCATCCAAAAATATAAATATCAAAGAATTTTCTGAAAGAATCATTTCTTAAATCAGAACTATCCAAAAAATCTAAATCTTTTTAGCATTTGTAATTATGAAAATTTAGCAAGTTTATGAGGTGGCCAGGAATCAGAACTGTGATTTAATTTATGATTGTTTGAAGATTTTCATCTTTGGTGCTGGATACCTGTATTGCCTCTAGGTAGACTTTCACATAATTCTTCTGCTTTTGATCACTTAAAGTTTTTAAGTTTCTTAATATTAAATTCATGTTTTGCATGAGCGAATAGTGCTTCTTAAATTTTTATGTTCTAGCATGATTTTCAGGCATCTATAATCTTTATTTGATTAATTTTGTATGGAAATTGCTCTGTATAGGGAGACTGCAAGCACACCATTGTTATCAGAAATTGGTTCATCCTGATGATGTACAAAATAGGGCAGTGTATCCAATTGTAATTTTCCAACATAAACTACGGTTCCAGAAATGTAGCATTTGCAAAATTTTCAGGGCTACAAAGTTGATAGTGGATGACAAGTGGACTCTATGTAACCCTTGCTATTTCTGTAATGATTGGTATTACCTCTTAAACTACTATGAGAATGGATCTTTTCTGTATAGTGACTTCTCAACATTCGATTATTTGCATGAGTAATTTTTTTTATCAAGTAATAAAATGGCTTGAATAATTACTTCAATGCTGTGTTGCAGTGAATGAGCAACAAGAATTTTTATTTATTTATTTATTTATTATTTTTTGGGTTGGATATTATACATGTTTATTAGGAATGGGGGCTGTAGTAATTTTTCCCTTTTTTTTGTTTTGGGTAGGTTAAATGGGGGGTAATTTTTGGTTTTTGTCATGGTGTAGTGGCTTTTTTTGATATGGATTTTGTAACACCCCTTAATCCGATCGTTTGTAACCGAACCAAGTGGTGTCACATTATATATTACTCGGTATACAGATCATATTCTATAATTATAATACAAAAATATGGGTACATTTTTTTTTCCTTTCTTCTATTCTATATTAACTTTGCTTGTGCTGATTTTAACTTCTCAGTATATGCCAATCTAAGTCCTTCAGGCTCTAATGCTATTGGATTGTTCCTGTTCTTTTCATATCTTTCGGAGACCTATAAGTTTAGAATGAACCAAACTTGCTGAGCGATAACGCTCAGTGGATACTTTAACTAATGAAAAGCGTAAATAATTTAAATGTGCATGCATAATTTTTAAACATAATAAACAATATTAAAATATTGTAAATCACATAATCAAATAAATTGCTTAATTCCAAATCTTACTTGTTTAGCTCTACTAGGTATTTAGGTGAACACAGGGACAAGTCACTGTCAAAATTTCTGTATGGTATGGTATTTTCTACATACATTCAGAATTCACTGTTTCAATTCAAACGGCCGTATTCAAAATTCAATATTCAATTTAAGTGATACAACTGACTCAGTCAGTATCACTTTTCACTCTGTTTCATAATTCAATTTGTTCACAATTTCATAATTCAATTTGTTCACAATTTCATAATTTCGCAGTACTGCTTAGTATATGATGCATCATAACATTATCTCTTTAGTTCAACTTATCCTAAGTAGAGCAAAAATATATTTACTGAATATGTGAGGAATTTATAACACTTATTCTATACTGAAATTTCTGTATCATTTTCATATTGACCAAATCTCTGAAATACCATCACAATATCCATTTCATAAATCAACATTTATTTATCAAATAAAACATTGTCCTTTCTCTCAAAATATATTTATAGAAAATAGCTTATTATTTTTCTTTTCAAAAATATTCTCATTTCAAATATATTGTATTTTTATAAAAACAGTATTTTTATCAATAAGTTCATAATTAACATTAATTAACATTCATAGCTTGTTTATCAAATATTTTTCAACAATATTTGCAAATATTACTTTCCTTAAATCATATACCTTTAGTAAAATTAATTTAAACCAAATCAATTTCATATTATTATTATTTGAAAACTCTTTTATATAAATCTTTATAAAAAGCTTAGTTTTCTTAAATCATAAATATTGTTATTTCATATTTAATTTTATTCATTTGTCAAAATTATTTAAAAACTCTATTTCATTCTTTAATAAGATTTTCTAAAATAAGTACTTAAAATAATATTTCTTTCAAAATATTTAATAAATAATATTTTCTTAAAATAAAAGATACTTTATTTTTAATTAATATTTTCTAAAAATATTTTAATAAATAATAACTTCTCAAAATATTTGAAACTCTATTTATTTATATATCTTTTAAATAAAATATTTTTAAAGTTAATTTTAGGTATTTAATTTTTTTTCCAAATAAACTTAGATTCTTTAAAAATAATTATTTTTCAAAAATATTCCTTTTTGATTTAAAAATCACTTTGATAATATATTTTACTTTTAAAAATCACAATTTAATGTAAATATTTCTTTTATCAAAATTTTCTAAGCAACTTGATTTACAACAATATTTTATTGAAAATTTATAAATACTTATTTGTATTTAAACATTTTTTCCTACATGAAATATATCTTTTGTTAATAATAATAATAATAATAATAGTAGGTATATGTATACTTTCAAAATATCATTTCTTGGTAAAATATAATAATAATAATAATAATAATATTTTTTTTCAAAACATTGTTTCTTGGAAAAATATAATAATAATGATAAAATTATTAATAAAAATAATTTATATTTTCAAAATATCATTTTTATCAAACTATAAGAATATTTGATATAATAAAATTCTTAGCTGTTTCTTTTAATAATAAAATTCATAATCTCAAAATGATTCATATCTAATTTATCAACAATAATTAATCAAGATCATTTCAAACAATTATCCAATGCAATTTATCAAAATCATGCATAAAATTTAACTTTTCAAGAGTTAAAGTATCAAACATCGGTTTCCTTGCATTTGGGTTCCTATTCCTTAATTTTCTCGAACTATCCTTTGTCCTAGTCACTGTCCAAAAATTATGATCATGAGTAATTGTCCAATAAACAGTCCAATTCACAGTCCAATTATCTTATAAGAATTTCTAATTTAATCTCTCTTATTTTAATTGTCTAATTATTAAATAATTGGACTCCTAATTATTTTTCCTTAATTAAAAGTTTAATTAAATAAACTTATCCAACAGAATATTATTTTGACTAATTTTGGATTTAATTTAATCCAATATAATTTTATTTATCTAACATGTATTTTAATTTAAATATTAAACTCATTTAAATAACTAATTTCAATTTTCTCTTCTAAAATAATTTTTATATCAAAATAAATTCATCAAATATTTATTTACCATATTTATGACCAAATATATTATTTTTATGATTTAATTTGGCCCCCTAGAATATTTAATTTCAAATTAAAACTCAATTTATTAATTAATTTAATCTGTTGGAGTAGTTTGAAGATAAAATTGAAGTTTAGGGGTCAATACCAAGGCGGAAGGACCCGTTTGCAAAAGAACTTTGGGCGGCAGGGGTTTGACCATAATTGAATGAAAATCCAGGCGCTTGATTGTAAAACGCGGAGGGATCAGATTGAAATTATCCAAGGGGTTGCGAGTTTATGAAGAAATTCGTCAAAACACCGTCGTTTTAGAAAGAACAGTGTCGCATCAAGCTGACCAAACCCAGACTCTTTAGATCAGACCAGCTAAACTGAACCCAAGGCCAAATCGACCAGCTGTCTTCAACCTTGGGATGGCTACTATTCACCGCTGCAGCTCCTATTTTCCAGGCGGTCGTTCTCTCTCCTCCAGCGACCATTCTGGATGGGCCGCCTATCAAACTCTTCCTGTTATCACTGCTGGTCACCTCGTAACATCAGAATGGACGGATATTGATTGGAAGCAGAGATATTCTCATCGAAAGTTTCTGTTGACTTTTCCAAAACTCACTTTGACTCGCCTGTATAACCTCTCTGGCGGTTTGTCAAAGCTTTTTTGGTGTTGTACATGTTCTATGAACTCCCTAGAACTGATTTATGACTCTATTTTCTAAGCTTGATAAAGAAAAATACAATGTAGAAATTTAGATTCTCATTTTCCTTTTGAAAGGAATAACAGAATTCCTTCCCTCAAATTTATCCACACTCCAATCATCAACGTCAACGAAATTTCCCATTTGAATTCCATTATCACAACAATCCAACATGAAAGGTTATCATGCTCCTTCCTCTTTTGTATCCTTCTTTGATTTCATCATTTTCACGCTTCCTTCTTCCTTTTCATTTCTGTTCTTTTTCCTCTTCTTTCGTTTTAAGCTTCATTTCTTTTTATTTATTTATTTAAACCTCATTTAATAGAAATTTCCAATTTATCTCTCACTATAAAATTTATTTTATATCAATTAAAATTTTATTGAAATAAATTTTAATTTACGATGTCACCACATTTTACCGATTGGTAAAAATCAAAAAAATTATCTCTAGAATGAAATCCTATAAAATTTATACTCAAACCGTTCGTCTCGGAGTTTAGATTTCAAATTTGATATTTTTAAAACCGAATTCCACTTCTAAATATTTCTGAAAATTAAAATGACCAAAATGCCCTCAAAGTTGAAAATTGCAATATTATACTCAAAATAACCATCTTTTCAAGCTAATTATCGTTTAAACATTTATATTATTAAATTATCTTAAGATAATCGATTTATTAAATTTTTACCAAAATAATTATTATTTATCTTAATAAAATTAGTAAATTACATTTTAGTCCTTCAATATATTTTCGGGCTATGACAGATTTTCTTGCTGTTTTTAATAGTGCATTCTGCTGCTTTTACAATTTTTCTTGCGGCAGAATTTTTGCTTCTTTTGATGTGTATTTTGATAAAGATTTTTTTTTAAAAATTGATTTTTCCTTTTACTTTTAATTTGTATTTGGCTGCAAAGAAAATTTAGGAAATTTGAGACGGAGTCAAGAAGTGAAATTGCATTAAAAAAAAAAGGGATAGAGGTAGTTTATCTGAGTTTGTTTTACATTTGCGCCTTTTCTTTTCTTTTTTTTTTAAAGCTTCGGTGATCATGGGTACGAACTTTTGAAATGATATTTTTTATAATTTTTTCACTTTAGGTTATTCTATTTTCTTTTTTTTTTGCGATTCTTGTGTTTTTATGTGCATATCTTTACTAAACGTTTGGTTCTCTGTTTCCATTTCTTGGTTGGTTATTGTCAAGGTTTGAGATTTTTGGTTCTCTGTTTCCATTTCTTGGTTGTTATTATCAAGGTTTGAGATTTTAGTGTCCAGTTCATTTTGACTTAAGCTCACTTTTACTTCAAGCAGAACATCTTATTAATCATTTCTTTTTAAAAAATATATGAGAAAAAAATAGCCTTTTGAGCGGTATTGAAGTAAATGATATACCATTTTTAAACTGGGTTTGCAAATTCTATAAATTGGAGGAACCTATAAAACAACATAGGCAACATGTTCAGTAGTTAGTCATTTATCGCTGGTAGCCTCCACTTATTTTTTTTTGATGTTTTTGTGGTGGATTCCAACCTTTTTGTGCTTTTCTCCATTCACTTATTTTTCATGTTTTTGTGATGGATTCCAACATTTTTGTGCTCTTTTCCATTGGAGCTGAGTTTTTCTCTCAGCACCTTAGGTATTATAAGTAACGGTTCCTAGTTCGCCACCATTAACCTTGTTATATTCTGTGTGGACCATGTTTTTCATAAGCACTTTTTATATATTGGATGTTTTCATATATTTTTAATTTCTTATTGTTTGGATTAATAGATCGATACTAATTGCAATTCTTGTTTATGTGAGTGTTTTGTCCTAGTAGTTATGATAGTAAATTTTCATGTAGTAAAAGTCAAATGAGTACATAATTTAATAATTATATTTATGTTTTCTCTATTTACAGAAACTTTCTCAGGATATTTGTTGCTGATTTGACCCAACTAAATATATTCCTCCTCGACTGAAAAATTTTATTCTGTTCTTTCTCTGTTAATAATGGTGTCCGATGACAATAAGGCATGTATATTAGTTATAACCAGACTTACAAAGGAGATGAAAGTGTTCTTCAGTAGGATTATCATAGACTATCCATGGACATACCTAATGAAAGAGACCTTACTGATGGACAATGAATATGGGAGGTTGCATCGGCTATAGGGAATTCTCATGGAAGTACTGGATGAAAATAATCCAAACATAATTTGGCTCAATGCCAGACGTCTACGGATTTCTCTATTGGAATTGGCTGCCCATGACAATGAGGCCCTAATAGCACATCTTAACGAACTAAGAAGAGAGATAAAAGTGCTCTTCATAAGGTTGATGTCGGAGTTAAAAGAAGACAAACTAGAACTGAGACATTACATACGAATAGATACTAATGGTGGGACATTGCAGAGGTCAGATGAAATTCTTCATCTTGCTGGCCATGAACAACCAATTTCTTCTGCCTATGATTATTCATCTTCTTCAGATGATGATCCACCTTCAACCATTGAGAGTGCAGTAATCAAGTATGATGATCAGAGCAGTGACTGATGAGTAGCAGGGAAATTGAATGCATTCAAGTACAAGGTTTTATGTTTTTTTTTTTTTGGGAAAAAAGTATAAGGTTTTATGTTTTTTATTTTCATTTCCAAAATACCCTTGTACTTGAATGCATTCAATTTCTCTGCTACTCAGCAGTCACTGCTCTGATCATCATAACCGATTACTGCACTTTCAGCGGTTGAAGGTGGATCATCATCTGAAGAAGATGAAGAATCATCGGCAGAAGAAATTGGTTGTTGATGGGTAGCAAGATGAAGAATTTCATCTAACCTTTGCAACGTCTCACCATCAGTATCTCTCCGTATGTAATGCCTCAGTTCTAGTTCGCCTTCTTTTACCTCCGACATCAACCTTATGAAAAGCACTTTTATCTCTCCTCTTAGTTCGTTAAGATATGCTATTAGGGCCTCGCTGTCACGAGCAGCCAATTCCAATAGAGAAATCAGTAGACGTCTGGCATTGAGCCAAATTATGTTTGGATTGTTTTCATCCAGTACTTCTATAAGAATTCCCTGCAACCGATGCAACCTCCCATATTCATTGTCCATCAGTAAGGTCTCTTTCATCAAGTATGGCCATGGATAGTCTATGATAATCCTCCTGAAAAACAATTTCATCTCCTTCGTAAGTCTGGTTATAACTAATATATAGGCCTTATTGTCATCGGACACCATTGTTAACAGAGAAAGAACAGAATAAAGTTTTTCAGTCAAGAAAGAATATATTTAGTTAGATCAAATCAGCAACAAATATCCTGAGGAAGTTTCTGTAAATAGAGAAAACATAAATATAACTATTAAATTATGTACTCATTTGACTTTTACATGTAAATTCACTATCATTACTACTAGGACAAGACACTCACATAAACAAGAATCGCAATTAATATCGACCTATTAATCCAAACAATAAGAAACTAAAAATATATGAAAACATCTAAAATATAAAAAATGCTTATGAAAAACATGGTCCACACAGAATATAACAAGTTAAATAATGGCGAACTAAAAACCGTTCCTTATAATACCTGAGGTGCTGAGGGAAAAACTCAACTTCAATGGAAAAGAGCACAAAAATGTTGGAATCCACCAAAAAACGTGAAAAATAAGTGAATAGAAAAGAGCACAAAAAGGTTGAAATCTACCACAAAAATATCAAAAATAATAAGTGGAGGCTACCAACGATAAATGATTGACTACTAAGCATGTTGCTTATGTTGTTTTATAAGTTCCTCCAATTTAAAGAATTTGCAAACCCAGTTTAAAAATGGTATATCATTTACTTCAAAATTGCTCAAAAGGCTATTTTTTTCTCATACATTTTTTAAAAAGAAATGATTAATAAGATGTTCTGCTTGAAATAAAAGTGAGCTTAAATCAAAATGAACTGGACACTAAAATCTCAAACCTTATCAATAACAACCAAGAAATGAAAATATAGAACCAAAAATTTCAAATCTTGACAATAACCAACTAAGAAATGGAAATAGAAAACTAAACGTTTAGTAAAAATATACACATAAAAACACAAGAATCACCAAACAAAAAAAAAGAAAAGATAATAGAATAACCTACAGTAAAATTTTATAAAAAATATCATTTCAAAAATTCATACCATGGTCACCGAAGCTTTAAAAAAAAAAAAGAAAAGGCCCAACTGTAAAACAAACTCAAATAAACTACTCTATCCCTTTTTTTTAATGCAATATTTCACTTCTTGACTCCATCTCAAATTTCCTAAATTTTCTTTGCAGCCAAACACAAATTAAAAGTAAAAGGAAAAATCAATTAAGAAAAAAAATTCTTCATGACCTGAAAAAGCAAAATGTTCCTAGTTAACCCAAATAAAATAAAACCTAAAAACAAGAAAGTAGAGCCGAAATGCAAACACAGTAAAAGCAGATAAATAAGTGAAGTAAAGGAAGATTCCGATGATCAGAAAATATGAATAGTCGGAGAGAGGAGTTTGAAAATCCAAAAGTTTTTTCAAGTTTTGAGAGAAAGTACCAATTTGTGCTCTTAAAGATCAAATTAGTGTAATCACAAGCAGCATTTGTGGGTAATACCAAAAACCCAAAAATTTGTTAGCAAAGCCAGAGAAATAACAGAATAGAAAGAAGAAATCTTTTTGGTATACCCATATGTGAAAAAGATTTAGTTCAGGGCCTCAGGCCATGAAAGAAGACGGGGATTAGGAGATGGAGAGGTTTTAGTTTAGTTTAGGTTACTTGATGAAAGAGTTTTTGAGGGGGGTATTGTCTGAAATCAAGAAAAAATGAACTGGGTTTAGCTATAGAGGGCGGTTTGAGATGTACTTAAAGAGGAAGTAACTTAACTTTAATAGAGCTATTGTTTGACGATCCAACAAAGTTACGGTAAAAAAAGAATAAGATCATATCTTACCCTCCCGATCCCAACGTTCAAACAGCTTTAGTTTCTCTCTATCACTCCAAAAATCAAGAACGTAAATTGCGGGTAATGGAGACAGATCTGATGAAGGCTGATCGGCGATTCAAGAAGTGACTCAAGAACGTAAATTGCGGGTAATGGAGACAGATCTGATGAAGGCTGATCGGCGATTCAAGAAGTGACTCACTACTATGTCTCTCTCTCTCTCTCTCTTTCGGAGCTGTTCCCTTCACCCGATTGAAGGTGCAATGTTTTTGCTTTTCCTTTTTTTTTTCACAGTCAAACCCTAAGATTTGTTGGGTTCTTTTTTTTTACCCCTGCCAATAGTTTGGTAGTGAAATAAGCGTTATGGCGTTTTATGCAGGCTGGGTGGGGTCCATGTGCCTAAGCTACGGTTAAGAAATCAGATAGGATTGAAGTACGAATTTAACCTTGAAAATCCTCTTAATTACATTTAAGTCCACACTCCATTGAAAGTATCGGAAATATCTGCTTCTCCTACAAAAAGAAAAGAGGGTCAAATAAAATATTATATATTTCTTTTTTCAAATAAAATATTATATATTAGAATATAAATTTTAGTAACAAATTAAATTTTCTTTTATATAGAAAAAAACTATCCTAAAAAAATTAAGAAACTAACTAATCAATCAATTTCTGAATTTCTTTGCATAAATTAAAGAAAATAAAGAAAATACGATTTAATAATTTTAATCTTAACACTCACCAATAAAAAATTAAAATCGAGAAGAGTTATAGCAAGTCTCATAGTTTTTGTTTTTAATCATAACATTACAACATAAAATTTATACTGAAAGTATGAAAAACATTTTTGATAATATGAATTAAAATTTCCACCGGTCTTGACATTTGCACCGGAGTTGTGAAAGTTCTGCCTTTTTTTTTTCTTTAGTTATTGTACACACTCTTTAACTCACACACCCTAAAGGTGGAATTTATATTGTTGCCGGGAAGATTCAAACCCATGCTACAGCTCCATTAATCAAAGTCCTCTCTATTGCGCCTGCCCACCTCCTTTGTCGTGAAACTTCTGCTTAATATCTCTACTTTTAGCTCGGAAAGTTACTTGTCTTTTACAAAGGGAGTTGAAATGTCTACATACGGAAAAACAGAATGGGTAAAACAAAACAAACGAATAAATTATTACTTTCCAAGAAAATACGCTACTATTCAAAATTATTTTACAACCATTAAGAATCACATTAATGAATTTTAAATAGCATGAGACTCGCTCCCAGCGAGACATGTAGCATCGTATATACCTCTTCATTATTTAAATGAAAATTTAAAATTAATTAATACCCTCCTCCGTTGTTAAGTGTCACCGTTTAATATATTAGTTTAAACAACCTCTCCTTTTTTATTTATTTAAATTTCAATTTCACTCTTCTATTCTCTACCTCCAAAAAAAAAAAACAACTATTTCATAGTATAAAACTTAGTAATTCTTTTTCACAAAATGGGCATGCCAAGCATAGATATATTCAAGAAGAAGATACTTTACGTTTTAATTAAAAAAGAAGAAGAAGAAGAAGAAGATACCCTTCGTTCAAGCATAGATATAATACTTTTTTTTTTTTTCCGAAAAGATCACTTTCATTTGTTCCAAGCTCAACATCTAAATACGAATTGAGGATAAAAGAAATTTAGTTATTCCATATCAAAATTAAAACATGAAGATAAACAAATAATACCTCCAATTTTTTCATTTCTTTACACCCTAAAAACACAAATACCAATACAACCCTACTTTTCATTAATACAAATACAAAATAATAATAAACAATTATTAACTATTTACAACACTTACTTTTTCACCAATACCAATACAGAAATAATAATAAACAATTAAACCTACTTATCCAAAAAGGAAATGTAAACAATTGAAAAAATTTGCCAAAAACGGAAACGTAAACAATTGAAAAAATTGGAGGTAGTAATAACTATATCAAAATTAAAGATTTAAGTGGAAAGCGTTTGATTTTAATACCATTAACTCTTTCTCCACTCAAGGATGGAACCGGTATCTGTTAAATAACAAAAAAAAAAAGATGGAACCGGTACAAAATTGTGTCTCAAGCACGAAAAATAGAAACTTCCATCACATATACCTATGGTACCTCGAAAACACAAACATCTCCTGGCATGGGGTAATATATAAAGGGGATAATATAAAAAACTCCCTATGTTTTTACTATATTGACAAAAATCTCATTGTCTTTTTTTTTCAATAAAAAAATTCTCATTTTATATTTCCGTTGACATTTTTCTTCTTTTGTCTATTTTTTTTTCTAAAATAACGGTTGAAGGATTAAAATGTAATTTTAGGCAGTTTTGAAGAACACAAGAAATGAAGAACTGTTTCTGAATTTTT
>CATIWJ010192775.1:0-34308 GCA_949640765.1 Croton laevigatus
TTGATATTGGTGAAAAAGTAAGTGTTGTAAAGGGTTGATAATTGTTTATTATTATTTTGTATTGGTATTAGTGAAAAGTAGGGTTGTATTGGTATTTGTGTTTTTAGGGTGTAAAGAAATGAAAAAATTGGAGGTAGTAATTAAAAGGTTAAATGAGAATTTCATGTACCTTTTTTCTTTACCTCTCTTACTATATATACTATATATATCAAATCTTACCTACTAAAATTGTTCCCTATTTGATTTGGAATTATGTAAGATGCATATAGTATTGCAACAATTGATGACCAAAAGCTTCAATTTTGTCCTTCTTTCTTGTCTTACAATCTACACTATCTTTCTTTGTTTTTGTCATTCATTTTCAATTTAGAAGGTTGCTTTTTTACCCCTAATTAATACATTTCTATTCCATTTTACATTTTTTTTTAAGTAGCACCTAATTTTTTAAGTGCATAAAAACACTCATTTCTCCTTAGGTGAAATGATGTTTTAACAATAACTTAAAGAACCCAATTTAAAGCAGCCCATTTGTCATTCTCAATCTAAACCAATAATTAATTAATAATTAACATTTGAGAAGCGTAATTTTTTTTAATTTATTACCACCAAAACTATTCGATGCTGTGAAAAGTAGTTAAACTAATCCAAGATTAGACTAAACTAATGAATTTTATACTATCATACAAAAATTATAACTCACCAAAACTTTAAAAATGGTATTCAAAATTTAATTACATTTGTGGAAATTCCCAGCAGAAGTCAATAATAAACTTAGTTTTGGGCAGGAGCAGTTTGTATATAGTTTTCAATTTCTAGTAAGGAATTTAATAATTACTGTATCAAAGAACCAAATGAACACACCATTATGAAAATGTAATAATCTTTCTAATAAGATTTGAAAAGAACCTAAAGTTACAATTTTTACGTCCAAAATTATGATTACTATTATTAAGAAGTTTGAATTTTATTCCATTTTTTTAAAAGATATTTTATAATTTGTAAAAAAAAAAGATATATATTTTTTTTAAAAATAAACTAATGAAATTTTCAAAAGAAGACATTAATTAAAATAAATCGAAAGAAAAGTATTATGAATCACTTTGGGAAACCAGGAAAGTTGTAAGTGATTCTAACATGCAATTGAAGCAAAGAATGGTGTACAATATTTTCAACCATTGTTTAATGCTTCCTTCTATCAATTTTAAATAGAAAAAGTGCAGAACGCACATTAGATTATACAATTTTGTTTATGTGTGTAATCTTCCAATTATCTCCTTCAAATAAGTGTTATATGCCAATGTGTTCGAAGGGGGAAGAAAGAGTTAAAATGTTATTGAGTATTTTTTCACACGTTGTAATTATTTAAATCCAACATTTCAATTTTAATTTGTTGCATTAAATTTTACGTAATTTTACACACACACACACATATTTATATATATTAAAAATTAAATTATTTTCTTACAAAATATAAATTAAATTATATATATATATAAAGATAACATATATATTAGCACTTATACAAAATAATAAAAATTATATTTATTATCTGTATAGTATTGCAAAATCTTGAATTAAAATTATGACTCTTGATATATATATATATATATATTATACTTTGTTAAAAGAAAAGTCATTAATATATTAAATTTGTATTGTATTATTCATTTTAAAATATAAAAAATAATATTTTTAATTAAATAGATACAAAATAAAGGGACTAAATAATTATATTTACAAAATACAAGAACCAAATTTATTTTGTACTTAGAAACCATTTTCTTCTCCCTCCCACCACCCTTCATTTCTCTTAGTCGTATCTCAACCGCCTTCGTCATTCCCTGTCACAATTGCCTTACACCTCTTCCAGCAATGAAACTGGCTACAAATTGAACACAACTGGGCCTCTACCTCTTCACCATTCTCAAACCCTTTTCTTTTTCTTTCTTCTTGAAGCTAAATGCTTTTCTTGATCCCATCGCCTTTTAACCTTTTTTCTTCTATAAATAAAATCATGCAAAGTAATTTAATAGACGAACAAAGTCTTCTATTACAAAATCTCCATAGTCTCATTGCTGGGTCTACGCTTAAACTCTCACCAACCCCGAGTCTCATGCCTCCCAACAACCCATCCTAAGTATGCTCTTCAGTTTCAAAAAGACCATATGCTCTTCTCTTGGCTAATACATGCAAACTAACAAAAGGAAAAAAATAATTACCTCTTGTATCTTAAAATCCCTAACCAGTGTTCTGTGTAGATATTCTTGATGGAATAGTCTGAAGTCTTCTGTTGTATAACACTGGTTAAATTAGGAACCCTGATTTTTTGTGTAGGCAAAAATCTTTCATGAGGAAGAACAGAGGAAGAGCAAAATCATGTTCATCTCATCAATAGCAGATCATATGATATTAAAGCTATCCACCCATTTATCTATAAATTAAATAAAATAAATAATAAGACTTTATTGACATATTATTAAAAATACACTACAAAATAAATTATTAAATGCAAAGTCCATATTCAACACATCAAATAACTATACTATTACAAACTTATGGTTAATAGTATAACTCTATTAGATTTCTACAAGCTGTGTGTTTCTTCTTCTGTGCCACCTATTGCACTAGTACTCATCAATAGGGTCGCGTTAGGAAATTTTGGCCAAGGATAAAAAATGAATTTACCTCATCTTTCTTTTCTGGATAGGGACCAAAAGTGTAATTTGTCACTCAAAAACTCATCTCTAATTCTAGCATAAAAATATACAAATGAGTATACCAAATCGAAACTTTTATTATGAAGATTCAGAATATGGATTTAGTTTCAACAGACAATTCCTGATTTGGCCGAAAATTAAAACCAATAGTCGGAACTTGGGTCGTTTTGACTTGACCTGATTATCCCGAGTCTTTCTCTTATTTCGACCTACGAACGTCGAATCCAGTGATACCAAAAGTCTCATGTTCACCTAAGAAAATTATCAATGGCCACAAATTTCACAATCGACCGTCGGAAGGCGGTGAAAATGCATTTTAAAGTTTTGACAACCAAAATGTTTAAGCTATAATTTTTTCCTCTAGCGGCAGCGATGAGTGGTGATGTTAGTTTCAAAGTGACTGTCGTCATATGAGCTTTTGATTAATTATCTCAATTTTCCGGTCAATTGGATGATGGAGGCGGTGGCAGCCATAGCGGTTGAGGAAACTAGATCACAAGAAAGAAAGAGAGGAGAGAGAGAGGGAGAGAGAGAAAGAAATGGCTTAAAATACAAAATAATCCTTAGAAGTTTTTCTTTTTTCACAATTAAGTCCTTTTTTTGGGCATTTGATGCGCTTTCGGGCTTTTACCCTTCACTCATCTCCTGAGGTTTAGTTGTTAAAGGAGTTGATAGAATAAGTGTTGGTTTAGTGGTTGTGAAACGGATTAATGTTTAAGAAACTATCTTTCTGAAAATTTAAAAAATAAAAAAACATGGTTAAACGGCTCAAGATAAAAAATAAAAAATGGAATTTAAATTTATGAATTAAACACTTTTCTTTGTGGGAAGACTTTCATTTCATTCAACTTTTATATTAACGTGCGCATATAACCTCAACATGCACAATTAGTAATTAATCTTATTAAATTATGGTTACTTACCCATTTATTTATTTTAAAAATTCTTGATTATCGGTGAAAAAAACAAGGAGAATTTCAAAGTTAATACCATAACTTTTCATTTAAAGCGTTTTCACCCTGTAAATTTTAACAAAGTTAATTTAATTAATTTACAATAATTAAATAAATGAATAGTGCATATAATATAAATTTGAAAAATTTACTTACAAATACAAATTTTTAAAGGGAGAGATCATCATCTCTTTCTGTCATCACTCTTTAGGCTCCTCCAAATATTCTTACACCAGAGGATTGCCATTCTCTCTCTTTCTATTTATATATTCTCTTTTTCTCTCTCTCTCCTTCTCACACACACAAACTTCTCAGCTACAAAATCCTTCTTCTCAGATCTTAGTTTCTCTGAATTGCCCATCTGCTCCTCATCAAAATGGTAAAGTCTCTATATTTGCTCTGATCTTCTTCAAACATTTCCTGGGTCTTGATCTGCATCAATTCTTTGCTTAATTTTTATTCTTTGGATAATCAGGAATCGTGCGTTGAGTTCTGATTGGTGCTAAAAGCATCAGATGATCCCAGATTGGATTTAACAAATACCCACTTTGGTTTTTTTTGATTGGGCACCAATCAGATTCTATCTTGTTCACATATAAGGTATGGTTTCACTTGCTTGATTGTTATCGTTTATGATTTGATCTGTTGCTTTTGCTTGTTGCAAGAAAAAATGGATTTTCTTTTTTTTGCTATCAAGTAACCATCAGCAATACAAATTGTGTTTCATATTGGTTTGTTTAATACTTGGCAAGCTTGTTCTATAATTAGATGCTTGATTGGCTTATGAATTTTGTTGAATTGAGTGTCTATTCTTGTAGTTGTTTTCTGTATTGGAATATATGTCATGATTGATGTGACAATTTGATGGTAATGGGTGATTTCCAGAAGATGGAATCAGATCTTGGTAAGCTCTTCATTGGTGGGATTTCCTGGGACACTGATGAGGAACGCCTGAAAGATTATTTTAGCAAGTATGGGGAGGTGGTGGAGGCAGTGATCATGAGAGATCGAACTACAGGCCGTGCCCGAGGCTTTGGTTTTGTGGTTTTTGCGGATCCTGCTGTTGCAGAGAGGGTCATTATGGATAAGCACATGATTGATGGACGCACTGTAAGTATCATGATTGTAAACACATGATATGCATTGTGAATTTCTTGGTCCAATGCTGCCTTTTCTGTTTTAGACTTTTAGTTTAGTTTTGAAGTTAGTAACACGTCTAAATCTTGAAGTTGAAGATAAGCTATTTGCTTGAGCAATAAATTCGTATTTCACTTGGTAAGATTGGGATAAACATTGCTCCTCTGAATTTAGTTGCATTGAATTTTGAAATGTTTAGCTTACAGGCATTCTCATCCTTAAACTCTGCTCTGAATTATGGCTTCTTAGGCTAGAATCTTAATCTAACTGGGGTAGTGAACTTGAAATGGTTTTTACAGTACAATTTAGTTTATAATATTGTGAATTTCTTGGTCTGTTGCTGCCTGTTTCATTAGAATTTTGGTTTATTTTTGAAGTTGGTCTTTTGTCTAAATCTAGAAGTTAGAGATAATCCATTTCTTCAGCTCTAAAGTCATGCACTTGTTGAGACTGTGATAAGAAGTAAAGTTTCAGCAATTGCTTATTTGAATTCAGTTGCAGTTTATTTTGTCTGACTTATCAGATTAGAATGATATATATCTCTCTCTAGTATAATGTACTTAATTTGGAATATTAGATACAATAGAATTTAGTTTGGTTTGAATAGAATTTGGTTCACATTTTTTCTTTGTGGCTGCTAATGCTATGTAATTGTTTTAAATTTTATTGCTGTACTGTCAATGTTTAGGTTGAAGCAAAGAAGGCTGTTCCAAGAGATGATCAACACTTTTTGAATAGAAACACCAGCAATATTCATGGTTCTCCAGGTCCTGGACGCACCAAAAAGATTTTTGTTGGAGGTCTGGCTTCTACAGTTACGGACAGTGACTTCAAGAAGTACTTTGAGCAGTTTGGTAATATTAATGATGTTGTTGTGATGTATGATCACAACACACAGAGGCCAAGAGGTTTTGGCTTCATTACTTATGATTCAGAGGATGCTGTTGATAGAGTTCTACATAAGACTTTCCATGAACTGAATGGTAAAATGGTTGAGGTCAAGAGGGCGGTCCCAAAGGAGCTATCCCCTGGACCTAATAGGAGCCCCCTGATAGGATATAACTATGGTTTGAGTAGGACCAACAACTTCCTTAATGCCTATGCCCAGGGTTATAACATGAGCTCAGTGGGTGGCTTTGGAATGAGAATGGACAGTAGATTTAGTCCTCTTGCCAGTGGTCGAAGTGGGCTTCCTCCATTTGGAACAACTGGTTATGGAGTGGGTATGAATTTAGAACCAGGGTTGAGTCCAGCTTATGGTGGGGGCTCTAACTTTGGCAATAGTCCAGGGTATGGACGGATATTAAGCCCCTATTACAGTGGGAATTCAAGCAGGTATAGTACTCCAATAGGTTATGGTGTGGGGAATGCAAGGAGTGATCCTGTTTTAAGCCCAACTACTAGGAATGTCTGGGGAAATGGGGGCCTTAATACTGCTGCTAATCCAGTCAGCCCTGGTGCTTTCTTGGGTTCTGGAAATGGAAGTTTTGGAGTTTCATTTGGGAATAATGGAGCAGACTGGGGCCCTTCTCCTGTTTCAGCTCAAGGTGGAGGAAGTGCTTCTGGTTATACCACTGGGAGCATGGGCTATGGCAGTGGTGGCGATAGCAACTATGGCTTGGGAGCAGGAGGTTATGGAAGAAACAGTGGCACCAGTACAGCACCAGCTTCATCCTTTGCCGGATCAACAATTGGGTATGAAGGTTCCTATGGGGACTTGTACCGGAGTGGTTCTGTTTATGGTGATTCAACTTGGCGGTCTGGCACTCCTGAGCTAGATGGTTCTGGGTCATTTGGTTATGGACTTGGTAATATAGGTTCTGATGTCACTACCAAGTCTGAGGGTTATATTGGAAGTTATGGTGTTACAAGTAGACAATCTAATAGAGGTAAGAGTTTTCTATGCCTAATTTTTTTGTAAATTTTCTCCTAGTTACCTGGTTTATGGACTATATAATTAGCAAACTAAAGAAGAGGCATGAATTTATGTTGAATGGCAATTCATACAATGACTGACACTATAAAGGAAATACATTATCACATAATTGGATATAATTCATCAAAATTAAAAAGTTTGTTGGAGTGTTTTTTCATCTGCCTTTTGATAGTTAAAGGATTTAGTTGCCTCTAGTTGTTCATTTGATATGTATATCCTGCGTCTCTAAGTTGGATGGGGGAAGTTGAACATTTATTTTGTTCATTATATGCATTTCTTTTGCCTGAAGTGAAATTCAAGGTCTATACTCTCTTGCGATCCAAATTATGGCTATGAATCAACCTTCTATTTATTCATTGTGCATTGGTTTTGGTAGTATCTTAGTTTTGATGTAGAAGCATATAGGTAACTTGAGTTTGAACTTTCAGTTATAATAGTGAAAGATAATATGAATACTTAATTATATAGAATTATTAAAAAATTAATTTTCCCAAGCAATTTTTTCACTGACTGATCAATAATCTCTCTCATCAGCATATGGTACTAATTTGATCTTTTCCCTCCTTGATTTGTTTATGATTCAGGAATTGCTACCTAGGAGATCTGTTATTGGATGTCACAGGATAATTGTAGGTGAAGCGAATCTGGATAAACAGGTGAAGGGCTGTGAATTTCATACATCTCTCTCCTGAATATATAGAGGTTATAAGGAAATTGGTCTATAGTGCTAACGAGGGTTCTTGATATGAGTTATACACAATCAGAGTGAAAGCAGTTACAAGGATTTTGTGTAAGGTTTGAGATTTGAATTTCCTTTTCTTTTTCCTTTTTTTTAACTTCTTTTAATTAGTGAAAAGTTAGGTTCCTTTCTTGGCATTTGAGTGAGGTGTAAAATCAGATTGCGGGATATATACTCAGGAAGATCAGTTCCCATAGATGTGTTGTGCATCTCCAGTGACGCGAGCCAGTGGTAGTACACTTTGAAATAGGGGGTATTAATCTTTTTCATTTGTTCTTTTTGAGTAATGCCTGGAGAAGGTGCTGGTTGGTGTCCGAATATTTTTCTTCTCTTTATTTGGGATTTGTATGCAAGCTTCTGTTTGATCTTTAGTGTGAAACATTACAAGGGATTCTGTTTTATGTTCCCCTGCAAATAAGTTACTACATATTCTCATTCATTTTTTATTGGACAGTCAACAGTGTATCAAAACAAACAAGTTTACTCTTACCTAGTTGAATATTAGATTCCATTTGTGATTGTTGTTAATGATATTTGGATCAACTTGTTCCTCCTTTTTTCTACTAATACCTGGATTTTGTGACTGTATGCTTCCTGATGCAATTACCTGTGATTATCTTAGTTTCAAGGGTCATAATTAACGCAATATGCTCAAGTTTTGGATTTTTTCGCCCATTTTAGCTTGCATACAGTTATGCATTTATAGCTTATTTGGTAGTATCTATCATGGGTTTCCATCTACTAGAGATTAGGATTCTGATATTTAAGGCTACTCTGTGGTCTTTACATCTCTTATCCAAAACTTTGCAGAATGGGATATGTTTTCCTTTCGGTTGATTTTTCATTATCTAAGTAGCTCAGTACAAATTCTTTATTTATATGTGGTCCTCATCCTTCTCTCTGTAGGGTAGCCTAGGGCTTGTTATAGAAAATGTTTCAAAGGGAAATCTCTTGTGGAAACTGGCTAGAATTCCGCTAGAGTTTGCAGGTTTGATTCAAGTTCAGCCTTCAAAACTTTTTAAAAACGGAAATGGCCTGTATCTAATTGTTCTCAATGGATGCCAATAAATCTTCACCTGTTTAAACTGTAAGACTCTTCTCTTTTGGGAAGGGAATAAATAATGTTTGTGTCTCTTTTTCAAGGTTGGAAATAGCTTTCCATTAAAACTTTTATAAATTAATATTGGTGAAATTATAATATTTTATTATTTTATAGAAATATTAATTATCTGATAAATTAATATTTATTAATTTAAAGAGATTTTTTTTAATTGATTAAAGTTAAATAGATATCAATAATCCGGATGAAAAATGATATATGTTCAAAGGTTTAGATTTTAGAAGAAATTGTGGCTACTATTCTTGAAAATAATGTTAATGATGAAGTTGAAGAATATAGATATTATCTTTGAAACCAGTTATACGCAAGAAAACAATTATCGTGTCTAGAATTCTTTACAATTGTTTTTGGTGTAGTTTAAAAATACCATATCAAAAATTTTTGATGCAATAAAAAAAAATTAGAAATAAATTTCAACTAGGTTTAAATTTTAAGAAAAAACAAATAACATTGGAATCATATTTCATTAAATTATCTTAATTATATTTATGTAAGTTTACATAATTATTAATTTATCATATTAATAAACTCTATACTTATATATAGGGATATTTTAAAAATATATTATCTTATTATTATCTAAATTTGTTAAATTTTCAAGAGTATATTTACTGTATTTTGGTATTTTTTTTGGCCTTTAGGTACTCCCAATGGGTGTATTTTGGTAATTTATAGTATTGTAAATGCATTTTGATAATAAATGAAACACTTTTGATAAAAAAAAAAAATGAAACACTTTCCGTTTCTGCTTTAGATTTTGATTGGTCTACTGTAACTTTAATGATGATGAAAATTGTACCATGGCCCAAGCTCATTGCAATGGGCTCATTGGAAAACCAAGGCCAAGCCCAAGACCAATGGGCCACTTATTGGACCATATCATTTAGGGAGGGGAACAAAATTAGCTAATGGATTGATTCCCCTTTTAGAATTAGGGACCATATCCATTCCGTTTTCCATGCGCGAACCAAACGCCCCTTATTCTTTGAGACATAAAAATGCCAATTGCCCAAAATCTTATCTTTAGCCGTTTTTCTTCTTTTCAGAGGAGAGGACCCAAAAACAACAGGATGACTTTCCTAGCTAAGATCTACATTTTTGAAGGTCCAGATCGTGGACATATGGGCCCATTATGCGTAGATTAGTGGAGTGGACATATGGGCCCATTTGTTAGCTGATGCCAGCAAATCCCTAGGTTTAGGAGAGCGGTCGGTTATCACATAGCTTGATTTTTATAATCACTTTTCATTATTAAAATTAAAATAGAAAACAAAAGCAACTTTGTTTATTTACATAGAAACGGATATATTCGTCATATCAAATATTGGTTAGATATAAATAAAGTAGGGTATGCTATTTTTCCGTTGGAAAATAACATTTAATAGTAATTTTCTTTTCATAAATTATACTACCTCCATTTTTTTTAATTCTTTACAATTTTTTTAAAGTTAAGTAGATTCAAGTTTGGTGTTTGATGAGTTGGATTAGTTAGATTAAAATATTATTTATATATTATTAAACTACAATAATCATATTTTATAACTAACCTAAACTTATTTTAATCTACCTAACCCAACCCATCAAACTATCAACACCAAACTTAAACCTAAGCGTTTTGAAATATAAAGAATTTAAAAAATTTGAAGTAGTATATCCGTTCAATTGATAAAATAGAAAAAGGCAGTTCCAAATGTACCCCTTATTTGTTTAATGTATTAAGTTAAAGGAAGATGATATTGGCCTACACAATAATCTGAATTCACCAATTTGGATTTGATAAGGTGATAAAAGAATGTTGTTTGATGTGAAAAATGTAAACAATTGATGGATTGTAAGATGAGAAAATCTGAATTTTGATATACATTTTGGGGTTGATGTGTTGAATTGAATTCATAAGCCATAAAGATGAAGTCTTAGGCTTCCATTAAAGGGCTAAGTTTAATGTCATTTTTTTTTTACCCAAAAGGGCTAAGTTTAATCTAATCTTAATAGTAGGATGAAAAAGGCCACTTTTCTCAAAAACTAAAAAAGTAAAGAGAAAAAGGCCGCATATATTGAGCACCTTCCTTCTCTAATGGTGCTTTATAGGATTCTCTGGTCGGTATAGTGTAAACACAAGAAAGAAAATTTGGTTCTTTATAGTTTAAATGCGAAAGGTCAAAAAGTAGGGCTCTCCTCCATTATTACCTTCTCTCTTTCTCTTTTCACCGCTTTTTTTTTTTTTTAATATAAAGAGTTAAGACATGAATTTTTTTATTTTTCCACGTCCAAGCATCTTCATTTCAAATATTTGAGTTCTGGTTTTCTAATAGGAATCCATCATCATGACATGATAAATAACATATATATCGAGTCCAACCTGCCTGCCATCCCTACGTCTTATGATGGCAATCATCACCATCTTCTACAAACAAGTACCCTTGTTTATGGCATCCTGCCTTAAATGTTACAAATGCTGGAACCATTCATAAAGCTATTCATTTCCTTTATAACAAGCTTTGCATAAAGGAATAAACTTCACTAACAAGTTCAGAATATGATTTCTTTCCCCCTCTATTAGTCTCACTATTCTCATCTTTCTTATACATTTCACTCTATCCTATTCAAAACCAGACAAACCAAAAGTACCCTTTTGTGCTGTATGCATCAGTCCAAATACTATCACTAATGTTCTAAACAGAGGTGACTTAACCAAACAAAACAATAACAATGTCATCAACCCCCAACCTTAAAGATCTTCAATGGCTTCTGCAAGCCATCAAGTCCCAAACCCTTAATCTACAAAGCATTTCCTTTTATCTTTCCCAAACATCTTTAGGTTGTTTTCAAGAAACTGAAAATTCTTTAATTGTTAACATTTCTGACAACACCCTTTCTTCATTTTCACAAATCCTTTCTGATTTAGGCTTAGCCAAGGGACTTCAATCTTCTTTAACAAATCTTGAATTTCACAGAGTTGATTGGGGACTGGAACAGATACTGTTCCTTGGGATTTTACTGCAGAATAGTTCAAGCATCAAGCAACTTGTTTTTCGGCGAAATAGATTTCCTAAAGAATGTTTACATGAGCTTTGTGAGATTTTGAAGAGAAATGCAGTGGTTAAAGAAATTATGTTTAGTGAATCATGTATTGGTTCTGCCGGAGCTGGACTTGTTGCTGTTGCTCTTAAGGTGAATGAGAGCATAGAGGAGTTGCAGATATGGGAAGACTCAATAGGATCAAAAGGAGCAGAAGAGCTTTCAAAAATGATCGAAGTAAACTCAACTTTAAAGCTTTTGACAATTTTTGATTCCCATTGTATAACTGCAACTCCTCTTCTTTCAGCTGTTTTAGCCAGAAATAGGACAATGGAGGTCCATGTATGGAGTGGACAAAATGGAGACAAAAGTTCTAAGGTAGTGGAGTTTTTGCCTGGAACTAGTACGCTTAGAATTTATAAACTAGATATTTCAGGTTCTTGCAGAGTTGCTTGCTCTTTAGGATTGAACTCGACTGTGCAATCACTAGACATGAGTGGAGTGAGGCTGAAATCACGGTGGGCGAAAGAGTTTAGATGGGTTTTGGAGCAGAATCGAAGTATTAAAGAGGTTAGATTGTCGAAAACCTGCCTTAAAGATAAGGGAGTAGTGTATGTTGCAGCTGGACTTTTCAAGAATCAGAGCTTGGAAAGCTTATATCTTGATGGGAATTGGTTTAGTGGGATAGGTGTAGAGCATTTGCTATGCCCTTTGAGTAGATTCTCTGCTCTTCAATGTCAAGCCAATATTACTCTTAAGTGTTTGACATTTGGTGGAGGAAAAACAAAAATTGGAAGAGAAGGGCTTGCAGCAATTATACAGATGATAACAACTAATGAGACTGTGACCAAGTTGGGAATATGTGATGATCAGAGTTTGAGACCTGATGATTTTGTGAGAATTTTCAGGAGCTTAGAAAAGAATGCTAGTTTGAGGTATTTGTCTTTGGAAGGTTGTAAAGGGGTTCAAGGAGATTCATTGGTAAAGACAATTATGGAGACATTGCAAGTGAATCCTTGGATTGAAGACATTAATATTGCAAGAACTCCATTACAGAATTCGGGGAAAACTGATGCAATTTATCAGAGATTAGGCCTGAATGGAAAGAACACTGAACCAGAAGCAGATACAGATTTGCTGAAGGATATGCCACTCACTGAGCCGAAGAGTTGCAGGGTCTTTTTCTGTGGGCAAGAATATGCAGGTAAGGATATCTGCAAGGTAGTTAAGAAACATATAATATAACCTATAATGCTGATTCTTTTAATCTTTATTTTATTTTGCAGGCAAGACTACACTTTGTAACTCTATATCACAAAACCTTTCTGCAACAAAGCTTCCCTACATTGACCAGGTGAGAACTCTAGTGAATCCAGTTGAACAAGCTGTTAGAGCAAGTGGAATGAAAATAAAGACTTTCAAAGATGAAGACACAAAGATGTCAATATGGAATCTTGCAGGCCAACATGAGTTTTACTCCCTTCATGATCTTATGTTTCCCGGCCATGGAAGTGCATCATTCTTCTTGATCATATCAAGTTTGTTCAGAAAACCCAGCAACCGGGAACCAAAGACTCCAGAGGAGATCGAAGAGGACTTGCAATATTGGCTTAGATTCATAGTTTCCAACTCAAGAAAAGCTATTCAACAGTGTATGTTACCAAATGTTACTATAGTCCTCACACATTGCGACAAAATTAACCAACCATCACAAGACATGCAGCTCATAGTGACTTCAATACAGAGAGTAAGGGACAAGTTCCAAGGATTTGTTGAATTTTATCAGACTGTATTCACAGTTGATGCAAGATCTTCAGCATCAGTTAGTAAACTCACTCATCATCTGCGGAAGGCGAGCAAAACGATTCTCCAAAGAGTGCCTCGAGTATATCAGCTTTGCAATGATCTAATCCAAATTCTATCAGACTGGAGAGCAGATAACTACAACAAGCCAGCAATGAAGTGGAAAGAATTTGGTGAGCTTTGTCAAGTGAAGGTTCCTCCATTGAGAATCCGTTCTCGACATGACAATAAAGAGAAGGTGGAAATGAGGAGAAGGGCCGTTGCTAGTTGCCTTCATCATACAGGTGAAGTTATATATTTTGATGAGTTAGGCTTCCTAATTTTAGACTGTGAATGGTTCTGTGGTGAAGTGCTTAGCCAACTGATCAAATTGGACGCGAGAAGGCAAAGCGCAATGGAGAATAATGGATTCATTAGCAGAAAGGATTTGGAGAAGATTCTAAGGGGAAGTCTACAAAGTCAGATTCCTGGTATGGGTTTAAAGGTATTTGAGAATTTAGAGGCAAATGACCTCGTCAAAATGATGCTGAAACTAGAACTATGCTACGAACAAGATCCATCTGATCCAAATTCTCTGCTATTGATTCCCTCAATGCTTGAGGAAGGCCGAGGGAGGCCGCAGAGGTGGCAGTTAAGTCAACATGACTGCCTTTATGCAGGAAGGCATCTCGAATGTGATGATTCGAGCCACATGTTTCTAACAGCAGGCTTCTTTCCTCGGTTGCAGGTATTATTTGCTATAGTTTTAGTACTTTCATAGAATGGCAAGAAATTTAAAATTGGTTTCTAATTCTGATCATTCTAAATGGCTTTGCACCCAGGTTCATCTTCATAACAGAATCATGGGATTAAGGAACCAGCATGGAGCAACCTACAGTCTTGAGAAATATCTCATCTTGATAAACATCAACGGTATCTACATCAGAGTAGAACTTGGAGGACAATTGGGATATTACATCGATGTTCTTGCTTGCTCTACCAAGAATTTAACAGAAACCCTTAGACTAATTCAGCAGCTCATAATTCCTGCAATCCAGAGCCTCTGCCATGGGGTCACATTAACAGAAAGCGTCATAAGGCCTGATTGTGTGCAAAACTTGACACCTCCAAGGTACAGGAGAACCCAAAATGTGTCCGTACAGCAATTGAAACAGGCATTGCTTTCTGTTCCTGCAGAGAACATGTATGATTATCAGCATACATGGGAACAAGTTTTGGACTCTGGCAGACCTATTCTAAGAGCTGGATTTGATCTTGCTCGAGACCTCCTGTCAGATGATGACTTCCGGGAGGTGCTGCACCGGAGATATCATGACTTGTATAATCTTGCTGTGGAACTCGATGTGCCACCAGAGAGAAATCCAGATGGAACAGATCAAGCAGGTAATGAACTTGGCAAAGTTGATCCAAGCTTTGCTGGAATTGCAAAGGGGGTCGAACAAGTGCTGCAGCGACTCAAGATCATTGAACAAGAGTTAAGAGACTTGAAGCAAGAGATACAAGGGTTGAGATATTATGAACACAGACTTCTCATCGAACTCCATCGCAAAGTCAACTATCTCATGACCTACAATGTCCAAATGGAAGAGAGGAAAGTACCCAACATGTTCCTTTTTGTTAGAACAGAAAACTACTCGAGAAGATTAGTTACCAATTTGATCTCTGGAATGACAGCACTTCGGCTGCACATGTTATGCGAATACAGGAGAGAAATGCATGTTGTCGAAGATCAGATGGGCTGTGAAATTATGCAGGTTGATAACATGGCAGTGAAATCACTGGCTCCATACATGAAAAAATTTATGAAGTTGGTAACTTTTGCTCTAAAAATAGGAGCACATTTGGCAGCTGGAATGGGCGAAATGATACCAGATTTGAGCAGAGAAGTTGCTCATCTGACTGGCTCTTCCCTTATGTATGGTGCAGCAGGTGCAGTTGCAGCTGGAGCTGTTGGTGCTGCTGCTATGGGCCGAATGGACGGATTCCGGAATAGAAGCAGGAATGGAGAAAGCTCAAGAGACATTCAACAAGATCAAAGAGCAGCACAGCAATGGGTTACGGATTTCTTGAGAGATCGAAGGTGCTCGACTGGAAAGGATATTGCTGAGAAGTTCGGATTATGGAGAGTAAGATATCGAGACGATGGGCAGATTGCTTGGATTTGCAGGAGGCATATGAGCATAAGAGCAAATGAAATAATTGAAGTGCCAATTTAAAACCCAACTGAAAATTGGGATTTTCTTGAACTATTTTCTTTGTCATGTATACGAAGCCTATCAAAATCTTATTATGCTGTAAATAGTTCAACTTCTATGAAGCAAAATCTGTCGATCAAAATCTCATAATAAACACTTCAAAAGACTATTACTAGCTCAAATCAATTTCCTTTCTTGCAAAACTTCCACGGCACATTATAAGTGATAGTACATGGAGAATAGCACTCTATCAGAGGTATTTCAGGACAGTTTTTTATACCTTTACTACACCAAATACATTTCAAAAAGTAGAAGATCGTAGGCAAAAGCGATGGATCAAATTGGACAAAAGCAGAATCATTAAGTTAAAATAACCATGTGAAAATGGGACCACTAACACATTCATTATTAGTCCATAATTAAATGAAATTTGATATCATAATCATTGAGCTTGAAATAAACAGGAATAAAGATTAGAATAAAAAAAAAGAGGGAGGAAATTTCCATTGTATACTAACGGAAGCTGTTACAGAACAAAGGTGATGATAACAGATACAGTCATGATTTGCAGTCACCTAAAACATCTGAACATACAAAGGAAAAGCAACACACTACTACATCATACATTATTACACTTCACTATTAGCATTAGTCTCCTTGCTAAATTCTAAAGTCACCTGTGTGTCTTCCTCTGACCCAGAACAACTAAAGCTCAGAAGAAAGCCCTGCTCCCATAAAACACTCGGGACCCACTGTTCTTTGAAGCTTGAATTTTCTGATCAGAAGTTGAACTACCTGAACTGGTTGGTCCGCTGTCGATGTCCAAAGGAAGTTTCATCTTTGCCAATGACTCAGTGAATTGCTGCATACTTTTCATGTACATGTCTACTATATCTTGTTGGACCACATTTGTCTCTGGTTCAATATTCACAGTAATGACTGGCTTTGCAATTTTCTCACTCTTTGCCCCACTGCCGGAGGAATCACTCTCACCATCTCCTTCATCTACACCCTTTTTGTCCTTCAGAGGAGAGTTGTGCTCTGGGTTCGGTGTGTTTGAAGCTGGAGCGTCAGAGGTGTCCGAGCTTGCAGCAACAGAAGGCGAAGAAACCCCATTAGTCGAAATGCTGCTTGGAGGAGAATCAGGCTTCGAAGGTTTAGCGGAATCAGCAGTAGCAGCTGAGAAGGCTTCTGTGACATGAACATCCATTTCTGAACTTACATTATTCTCCACATCACATGACACCAAGCTCTCTGAGGTTTCAGAGTCCACACTTGAGCATGGGAGTCCAAAATACTCCGAAACCATCATTTGGTTTTCGTTCACAATTTTTGGATCAGGGAACTCAATCTTGTCAAATTCACAGGGGAGAGACTCTTGTATCTCCGAGTCTTGCGCATTTTCAGATGTAGCAGAAGCCTTAGGCATAGCAGGAATTGCCATGACGTCTGGTGAAGCTCCATTGTATGCTAGACATAACTGAACATACCCTGCAGGAGAATGGAATAAATCAGTCGAAGAAAGAGAGAACTCTTTCTCCAACTTGCCATTCTGGATTAGAACCTCAGATAGTGGCACCAATGCAAACCCCAACAACTGATCCTCCAGATAATTCCTCACCCTGCTCATCATGAATATCTCACATTTAAGAGAGGAATCGACCGTCTTGACACTAAGCTGGACAGTGTCATTGAAGACCGGATTCTTCCCACCGCCATTGATGATTTTGGTGGAGACTGTATTTTCAGGATCACTAGTAAGGCAAAACTTAGCATAAACATCTTGCTTGTGGTAAATGCATATGTTATGAATATCCCTAGCTTGATGTATATAGACCTCAAGAGTACCAATGAAATCCTCCATGTTGCCAACCATGCCTTTCTTCTTCTGGACCTCCATTCCTTTAGTTAAATCAGCAGAGTTCTGAACAGAATAATCAGATTTCTTCTCTGTCTCAGTGACAAGAGAAGTCTTGAATGGTGATACAACAGATTGAGGGGAATCCATTGTCACTCCCAGAAAAATGGACCTGTCAAAGCACAGAAAAAGATAATATCAAAAACCAAGTCATCCAGATGAAGATCTATAGTAGAAAGTTTGAGTCTTACACCCAAAACAAAAACCTAATCACGAGTCAGAGCTCTGATACAGTACTAAAATGAAGATGATTTCTTAAAAAAGTAAAGCAACTAACAGCTTTAAAACCCAGTAAGAAGAGAAAAACCAAAGACAGGTGCAAGCCCCTCTCTAAGCTGAAAGAACTATAAAGGTTCAGAAGTCAAATTGCAAGATGAAACCTTTTGCAACTCGAAGACAATGATTAAGCTAAGATTAGCAACTTGAAGGTCCAGAGTTAATAAAAAAACATTGAAGAGCGTAGAAGCTAAAACCCTCCCAAAACTGATAACCAAGCAAGCCACTCCCAGAATTCTCAAACTTAAAGAGCAGGCAGGCAAAAGGTGCCCTGGACAGTCATACCACAAGACCAGATTCCAATAAAGCTATGAACTTTTCCACAGGGACACCGGGATCCAAGGGAAGTTATAAGAAAAAAAAGGAAAGAGAAAAAAGAAAAGGCAGAGTAACCAAGATTATAACTATATAAAATTTAAAAAACAAACCCCAAGAAAAATCCCACAACAGCACATCCCAAAAACAACAGTATTATTATTCAGCAGCACCATCAACAGGGGAAGTGGATAAGAAGAGCCAAAGATGACACAACCACCCAAGTTCATCACACAAAATCAAAAAGAAAAGAGGAAAAAAGCAACTAAAATTCTCCTCAAAAGCATAAAAAAAAATGAACTCACCAATAATTTCGAACCCACAAAGAAAACAAAACAAAAGCTTAAAACCTGCCTTTAAGTCTACAAAGTCAAAATGATTTATAAGGAATCTGTGCCTGCCTCTAATCCAAGATCTAGCCAAGACCGAATTCTCAAACCGAGGTCTTGAGAGGTTCACTTTTTAAGATGTTGAACCTGTGGAAAAGCAAGCAGCTTGAAAATAACTGGAAAAAGAAAAGGGAACAGGGGAATTAAAATCCAACCTATCCGATCATAATATAATAATATAAAACAGAAAAAGTTGAGAGAGAGGTGTATACTCTGTCGGGTACGCAACAAATGTGTAGAATCCGTTTAAAATTCAGGTGAAAAACTATAAAGAAAATGGATTCATATACTCTGGTTTTACGATAGTATACTAGTAAGTAGATTACAAAAAGGAGACGGAAGACTATAGAGAAACACCGCCCCACGCGACTTGGGAAGGGCTAAGACAAAAGAACCAATGAGAAGCGAGAAGAGTGCGTATTTGCAGGTGGGGACATTGAAAACATTGAGCTCTGAAAAAAATCTTTTTTCATATACGGATCCCACCCCGCTCTTTGTCCTTTTCTCTCTTTCTGCTAATTTTTATTTGGTGAACGTTTGATTTTTCTTATACTGTAACTTTTTTTGTTCTTTCTATTTTGTTTATTGTTTTAATTAAATAATGATAATTGTTTCTTTTTATATGAATGAATGATTGGAAATTTTTATTTTAAGTGTAGATAATGAGAAAATGGAACTATAATATACTTTTTAATTCTTCTTCTAATTTTTTTAGGTAACGGTATAATATTCTCAGGACTAGGTCGGGATAGGGGCTAAAAGGGAAATATAAAGCAAAATTCATTTAAATTTGTATCATTTCGAATTTTTTTTTTTTTTTTTTTGCCAAATGAATTCATTCATTTGATAAATTTCTTTAATAAAATTTAATAATTTTATGTATTATTTTTTTCTTAAGTATACGAGTGAATTTAACAATTTGAAAAATTTTCATTCCAAACTGTTCCAATTCACAATTTGAAAATTTTTCATTCCAAACTATCCCGTAATAATATATTTCATATGTTTCATTTTTAAAATTTTAGACCTATAATATATGTGGAATAATTAATAATAAATTTTAAATTTACTTTTAATTTAATGTTAAATTATTAAATTAAAATATATAAAAGCATGATTTATAATTACAGTACAAATTATTTAAAATTCTACTTCAATTAAATTAAGGGTGTGTGATATGAAAGTAGAGTTTTTGCATATTGGTATTTTAGATAACCTTAAGGGAGTAAGTATATATATATATATATATATATATATATATATATTTTTTTTTTTTTTTTTTTTTTTTTGGGTGGAAACCTAATCATATTTTGATTACTTTGTAAATTTATTTTATACTAATCGTAATGAATGTAATGAAATAAGATTAAAGTGTAAAGTTGGATTTCTAGTTCAATAGCTAATGTGCTGTGTTATGATTTATTGATCTCGAATTCAATTCAATTGTCCATCTTATTGTGATACCCTTTAATTAAATAATATAAGTATATTTTATGAATATTATAAATTTACATAATTTATAATACTGGATATAAAATTTTCTATTTTAATATAAGAGACAATCTTCATATCTTTATATAAACAATTCAATATATGCCTAATTAAATAATGTTATGCTCTTTACTTCGCTTTTTGTTGCACACTCTGATTTTATTTCCCTGTCTCCTAATTATATATTTCATCTCCATAATCTACGAGTTTAGAAAGCTAAACTCGCTAAACATTACACTTATGAGGTACTTTAACTATTTAACATAGTATAAAATATAAAATCCAATATTTTACAAACATCATTCATGGTGATATCATAACATTTAAGTATACCTATAACCTTAAAAGGTATTTCATTTCCTAATTATGGAATATCATTTTCTATTTATTTTAATACTTCTACATATTTGTTATTTATTATTTTGCTTCTTTACTTGATTGTATGGTATATTATGTTCAATATTAGCTTAACACTTTGAAGTTAAGTTCAAATTATGTACAACTTATGTTCGCTTTTCTTTATTTACTCTTTCACTTTCATTTCGGCATGAATGTCATTCTCTTTTATATATTCACACCGTTAATCATCAATCTTATGTATTAGCATTCAAATAGGTCACATTTGAGAATTTATCATATGAATAATGATTTTGACTAAATAAATAGTATTTTACCAAATGAATAGTATTTTATCGATTTTAAGTTTATATGTGTATTTTGTAAAAATGAGCATAATTCCTTTTCTAGAGACTATTTGGTACCTAAATAAGTGCTTATACCCTTTTTATTCATTTTAATACTCAATTTATTTCATTTATGTTTAATTTAGTTTACTTAATAAATTTTGCTTGAAAGCTCAATTTCTTTTTTATTTGGAATATAAAGGGGTAGAAGTACATATGGGCACAAACATCCCTACTAGGTAGGCATCTCTGCATTTTACCAACTTCCTTCTACTACTCCAAGAAATATCATTAAAAAATAGAAAAGTCCAAACTAAGGGTTCCAATAAAGATGAGATTACAAAAAAGAAAAGACTATCGCTTGCGCATAACATGAAGACTAATAACATCATAACAAAGTATATCAATCGCCCCCTACGGAAGGGATGTCCACCACTAAGTCTCCTGTCGAGTAAACCCAAGAGAAGCGAAAAAACTTGCGGCCTTATTTCCCTCGCGGTAAATGTGGAAAAACCGAACTTATACATTCTCCAAAGTAATCAACATCGACTCCCAAGCATCGACGCAAGGGTAGGTTTAAAATATAATTAAAAATTAACTGAAGCTAGTTTTAATATGAAATTTACTCATATAAAGTTTTATATGTCTAGTTTGATTGAAAATAAAAATCATTAAATTTGGATTAGTAAATCAAAAGTTATTGAATAATTAAAATATGGGATATTCTAGACATAATAAGCTACAATTTTTATATTTTTACACTTTTTGAAATTTATTTTCTATTTTAATCTCAAAATTGGTTCAATGTTGCTACCCAAACTGTTTGCATAGTCTATAATCCTTATTGCTAACTCTAAATAGTTTACTTGCTATTTCTAGCTGATAATTAAGTTGTATTATCATGCTTTCATATACTAGAAATATGATATTATACTTATAAGCTTACCATCATAGTAAGTGTTGGACATAAGAGAATTGTTTCAATTAGATTAATTTTTTACAATCTATATATCTATATTTATACAAATAAAAAAAATTAAGTGGGGGCACCTTTGCATTATTGCAAAGGGGCATGTTATATAGTATAATAATAAAATTATTTAGAATAAAATTTTTCTGTCCATTTTATTTAATTAATTGTTTAGGTTGAATGAACATAGTATTTAAAATTTTTATGGTACTAACAAATAATTTTTAACATTATGCTTTTCAAATCATTATTCAATAAAAAGGAAAATGCCCCCTCTGTTCCATTTTGATAGGAAAAATTACTATTTTGGGTGTTCTATTTAGATAGAAAATTTTTTTAAAATTGTAAGTTTTAAGTGTAGCAAAAAGTAAAAAAATTCAAAATACCCTTGACATTGATAGATGTGTTGAATTAAATAATTAGTGAGGTAGTAGGAAATAAATAGTTATAGAATTGACATTGATATGATAGCTGTCTGACTTTTTTTATAGGAGTTGAATTTTTGATACTTTTCAATTAAAGACTCAGAATATAATGAATTAGGCTCTATAGAGATAAAATGAAACTAAATGCAGGTGTGGAGAAATGAAATAGGGCCACAAGTAATTAAAGTAGGTGGTAACTGTAACAGACAGTGATACTTTACTACAAATTCGTATAAAGTGAAAACTACTTTTAATTTGTGGCGTTAGTAGTGGCCATCATTTCAATTCACTAATTTAATTTCTTTGTGTAATGAACATTTTTAAGTTATTTGCTATTTTATTTTTAGATTTCAGAATATTTTTAATTTGTGTTTAGGTTTCATAACAATTTTAAGTTGTTGGATACTTGGTGTTTATGTTTTAGAATATTTTTTATTTAGTGGTCACTTTTTGTTTATGGATATGTGTCGTATTATGAAATTAATCCATAAATTTATAAACTAGTGACCTAAAAAAATCAAGAACTGGCCACGTAACTTAAAACAAGCGACAATATTTATGTACATCTTCAAATGATCATGATGTAAGGTAATTAAACTTGATCTAGGATTTAGTGAGTAATTCCTCAATAATTTCATTGATCATCACAATATTATTTTTAGGAAAATTTATAATTTCCTCCCTAGTTTTTACCTATATCTACATTTTCCTCCCTATCTTTTTTTTTTTTGGGACAAAAAACTCCCTGTTTTATATTTAAGTTGATAAAAACGCCCTTTCTGCCTATTTTTGCTGTTAAAATAACAGTAGAAGGACCAAAATATAATTTTATGGGTCCTTTTGAAAAAACTTAAGAAATGAGGGACTGAATTGATATTTTCCACGGACTGAAATGAAATTAGGCCTTCTTCTTCAATGGCCTTCAGAAAACCCTAGCCGTCGGCCACCACAGATGTAGCCGCCAGCCACCACAGGTCAGCTTCCATCAGATCCTTCCACTTCTGTCACTGGAACACTAGAAATTTCCCGTTTGAAGCCTCTTCCGGCTGAAACAAGCACCAAAGCTATCAAAAAATTGAAAATCCACCATTAAAATCGATCTGAAACCCCTTCATTTCGCTCCAAATTCGGTCATCAGATCGTCAATTTAGTTTACACGAACCTCCACCTTAAGCCTATTCTTTTCGAAGGCTGGATGGCTAACGACATCGCACCTGGCGGCTAGCTCACCACCATGTCTGAGGTTGAGAACTTTCCTGGTTTTTCCGATGAAATTCAAGGCGGCGAGCTTATGGACCGATGCTGTTCAAGATTTTCACCGATGCCGCGCTCTATCTATGATTGCCGATTCTGTAATCGTAATCACTGTCATCGTCGAAATTGTTTTATTTTCTTTCTTCTCTCCCTCTTGTCTTCTCTTTCCTACGGTTTCTCGAGACCAGAAACCTTTGAGGTGTTGATGGAAGCTGACTTGTGGTGACCGGCGGTGGCGTCTGTAGTGGTAGACGGAGGTGGCTGGTGGTGGGCTGCTAGGGTTCTCTGAAGGCCATTGAAGAAGAAGGCCTAATTTCATTTCAGTCCGTGGAAAATATCAATTCAGTCCCTCATTTCTTAAGTTTTTTCAAAAGGACCCGTAAAATTACATTTTGGTCATTCTATTGTTATTTTAACATCAAATATAGGCAGAAAGGGCATTTTTATCAACTTAAATATAAAATAGGGAGTTTTTTGTCCAAAAAAAAGACAGGAAGGAAAATGTATATATAGGTAAAAACTAGGGAGAAAATTGTAAATTTTTCTTATTTTTATTTTCATTCAAATACTTGGATAAGTCTATAAAATCACTAGTGCGAATTTCTATTGGTCTTAATGCATGATCATGACTTAGGGTAATTAAACTTGATCTAATATTTTAGTGAGTAATTCCTCAACAATTCCATTGACCAATATAAGATTATTTCCATTTTCATTCAAATACTTAGATAAGTCTATAAAATCATAAGTGAGACTATCTATTGGTTTTAAATGTAAGATCATGACTTAGGATAATTTAACTTGATCTAGTATTTTAGTGAGTAATTCTTCAACAATTTCATTGATCATCATAAGATTGTTTTTATTTTTATTCAAATACTAATTTAAATCCATCAACTTAATTTAGAATCACAATCGATCTTAAGTGCATAATTATAATTTTATGGATAATTGAATCTGATCTAGTATATAATTTCTCAAGAATCCATTGATCACCATATGATTGTTTTCATTTTTATTCATATGATTGTTTTCATTTTTATTCAAATATTTGTTTAAATCCATCAACTTAATTAAAAATCTCTATTGATCTTTAGTGCATGATTATAATTTTATGAATAATTGAACTTGATCTAGTGTATTATTATATAATTCTTCAAAAATTTTATTAATCATTATAAGATTGTTTCTATTTTTATTGAAATACTTGCATAAAGGGACATATTCTTTAAGAAATAGGCCATATATTTACATAAAAATGACCTATATAATAAAATATGCCACATATCTATTAAAGTGTGACCTAAAAATATGAATAATTTGCCATATTAAAAAAAAAATAGGCCTCATTTTAACATAGTATTTCCATTTTCATCAAATAGTGGTATAATGTTACATATACAAAAAGGGTTCTTTTGCCCAAATTTATAAAAAAGTGTAGCTACTTTTCCTTGATTACTGGCAATAATTTCTGAATTAAAGTGTCCCTGATGATATCTTTAATATGGATAAAAATAGCCTTGGTTTCTAGAGTGCATGCAGCCCTATTGGAAGATATTTTTCCTTTTGTTACCTTTTATTATTTATGAATTTGTGATTCCTTCATTTTTATCATTTATTAGAGAATAATTAAGATCAACGTGAAATTGTGATGCATTTATGTTATTTAATTGAAAAGATCACAAATTTTGTCAGATTGTGCAAATCTCTCCAATTTCACCTTTTACCATTGAAAAGTAGCCCACAATTTTTTTTTTTTCCAGTTTTTAGCCGATGGGTTATAGCAGGAGTTCTCAAATTTTTCCTCTAAGTAAAGTCTTTCCTACTTTTATTGAACTTGGACTATATAAAGAATATTTATGGCGAGAATCTTAATTTTACTAACCGGCAAATTTTTCATCTTCAACTCAAAATTCTCATCCAAAATCAATCTCCTTCCTGCCATTTTCACCCTACTTTGCCTAGCTTATGTATTTTTTTATCAAACTAAAAAAAAAATTAACTTGCTCATTTTCATCTTTTTGCCGAGAAAGTATTGGGTGTAGTATATTTTTTATTATTTTATTTCACTAGTTAAATTAATTTTTTTATATAATTTTAAATGATAGTATAATGATTAAATAAAAAAAAATATTTTGAGATTAAAATAGAGAAAATATATAGTATATTTTTTAATGTGTGTAAAATGAATATTTATAAATGACTGCCAATTCACATAAATTAAAATTAGAGTCAAGATGTGTATTGGTTTGCCAGTCTGGAGTACAGTCCTTATGAGTTTATGAAGGGGGAAAAAAAGGAGAAAAGAAAACAAATAATTATTGGTTTTTGAAAAATCTGAAGGACATAACATCATAACGCAGCCTTACATTACATGTGTTAAGTGGTAAGATAGTGCAGCCATCACAGTTGCTTTGCTCTTTATCCCCACTTTGTTTTTGCTTTTTACCCTGTATTTCTTCAAATAAAATAAATTTAGCCAATATTATGAACCTTAATTTAATCTTTCTTTAAATTGAAAACAGTTTCTTCAAGAATAAAAAATGAAAGATATAGGTCTGTGTTGTTAAGCAGAATTAGTTGTTTAGTAAGCATAAAGTCATTTGAATAATTAGTTGTTAGCTGTAAAAAATGGTAAAAAAGTTAATTTCCTCTTTTCTTTTAACACTATTTTTTTCAGTAAAAAGTTATCCTAAAACCTATTTTTATCAAATGCGCTAAAAAATCATTTCATCGAATGCTAAAAAAAATTAGATCTCGAAATGTTAAAAACAAACCAATTCAAAAAACTGTCTCAGGATATAGCCATAGTTCAATGGTGAGTAAATTTAGAATTGGGAGTGAGTCACTGAAGTATGATAAATGAATGCAAAGTTCAAAAGAGAAAGAGAAAAAAAAAAAGAAAATTATGAATATGAAATACAAAGTTGAATTAAATGACGAACAGATTTATGTTAGAATGTGTGGATGAAGGTGTGAAACTTGGAACAACGCACCAATAGTCAAACTGAAAAATTAAATAAGTATGTGATGAGTAGCCCAATTTTATTACTACTATCATCCTTCAATTCAAAAATGGACCCCTCTCCTCTCCTCTCCTCTCTTCTACTCAGCTTTATCATATCCTCTATTATTAATTAATGCAATTCTTGTTCAAACCAAACTCTGAACTTGTCCTTCTTCTTCTTTGGATACTGTTGTTGCTGACTGTACATGACATCTTTCCTCTCCTCACTGGTAATGTCAATTATTAGGTAGATTTTTAGATTTCAGATCATTCAACTTCTTTTCAGAAACAATTTTGACTTGTTTTCAATTTAACTAATGGACGGTTGATTCTTTCCACCTAACTCTACAATGGCTATTTTAGCAAAACAACAAACCCATTTCAATGTTCATGTAAATTTGGTAGTATTTTGTTTTTTTTCCCAAATTTTATGTTGTTTGATTTTGAGTTTTAAAATAATGAAATAATGCATAAAATATCTGTTACCAAAGATCTTGTGGTTAGTGTGTGTAAGAGAGATGTGGAGCCTCATTTTAATATAAAACCACTCCTATTGAGAATGGTATTATTATTTTTGTTCTCTATGGACTTCATTGTACTCTAACCTCGCTCTGTCTTTGTACTTATAATTCTTCTATGTTAACTAGTATAATTATTGTACTGTAGTAACATATTTCAACACTGATTTTGCACCAATCTAAAAAAAATCCCACAACTATATCTCCTCTAATAATTTGATTTGGCCAAACTTAGCGCCAAAGATGTGGTGTCCAAGATTTACAGGTTTTGGATTCGAACCTTCGGTTTGTGACCATAATCCCAATTGGGTTTAATTTATTAATATGTGTACATGGGTTAGTAAACCCCATAATATCGAAAATGATACGAAAATTTTTCATTTCGTTATAAGAGGATCTTAAATTTTTCCGTTGGAATAAGATTCTCGGCATGGAGATAGCTAGGAATTGAAAATTAGGAAGGTTTTGTTTGACTTTGAAGTAATACCCGAGAAAAGTATTTAAGCACTTTGAACTGGATAATCATTTCATACTCAGTGCAGATCAATTGGTGAAAAATAGTATATAATTGGAATACATGTTAGATGTATTATGTACAAAAGTCTAGCTTGTCGTCTGTTATGGTGAGTACAATACTCAATACTTGGCAGTTCACCGGTGCCTTCTGTACACCATGGATGTTGGATTGATATTTGAGCAAAGGTAAGGAAAATGGTATGGTTAATGCATAGTCAGGTATTGTAATTCAGGTTATGTTAGTGATTTGGGCAAATATTGATCAACAACTAGTTATGCTTTGAAGAACTTGGAGCCGTGAAGCAAAGATTCCAGAATCGTTCGCCAACAGTTTAGTTAAATGTACCAACATTTTTGAACTGTGAACTGCCGATTCCAAAACCTCTTCAAAACCGTAATTAGAGGTTTTGGAACCGTAGCCATGCCTATATGCAATTTTACTTATAAAGTTTTCTGATTCTCGGTTTCAGTTCTGCGTTTAAAAACTTTTTGTTTTCAATTCCGGTTTTGATTTCTTTAAAGTGGTATTTACGGTTTCAATTTCGGTTCGACTTGGTTCTAGTTATCCTACTGCTGCTAACATCCAAAATCTTTACTCATAGCAGTAAATTATTTTTTTTTAGAATATGGCGGTAAATAATCCCTACTACTAGTTCCTACTGTTATCTCAAGACAAAAATCCTCCGCTTGAAAATAAACATTTAAATTAAATGAACGGTGGAGATCTATGCCCTCATTCATATTTGTATATGTGGCATTAAAATGGGCCACTCTTAAATGAGGCTTAACTCACACTTTGAAAATCATATAATCCATCCAAAGTAGACTTCAGATGAGTTTGCCCTACAACACCCTCCTCCAACCAACGCTATGTCCTTTTCCTTTTCGACATAAAAAGTATCCCATCTTGATAGGGCCATTATTTTAAGTGATACATTGGAATTATCTCTGAGGAAAGATTTTAGTTCTCTTTTATTGAAATTTGTCCTTCACATAATAAATTATTTTGTTTGTATTTCTCTACTCGAATTATTTTATTTATTAAAAAGGAGCTCGATACAAGGTGTAAAATTCGTTCTTTAAATATGAGTTTGAAACTGATAATATGACTGAAATATCAAGTATTGACCATAAATTGTTATCGAAAAAGATTAAAAAGTCGAATAGTAACCTAAATAACCATTGCAAAACTTCATAGACATCCATAGCCGGAGCTTTTTAATTTAATTGTTTCATTTCAGAGCAATTCAACTCCATCTCCTCTAGCCATGCAAACAGAACTCCATTATTATTAATAATCTCCTCTAGATGAAGCAAGCTCTAGCAACCACTAGATCTTGATTTGAATGCATTTCAAAGTCAAACCCTTTTTATCACAAGTTCACATAACGGTCTGAAAATCAAGCACATATGAGATAAATTTGACCGTCATTTGGTGCAAAGGCGGATTTTTTGGGTGCATGAGGTGCACTTGCCTACTAAAATTTAAAAAAATACTAAAATTTTCATATAAAAATTAAAATAAAAAATTCTTAGAGTGTTTGGTGTCGATGCCCAACCAAACTAAAAATTCAGGATCCGTCTCTAATTTGGTGCTTCATATTATGTACTACCTTCAAGTTTTTCATTTGTTTACATTTTCTTTTTTGGGTGGATTTTTTAATTGTTTACATTTCCATTTATAGTAAGTTTTGTAATTGTTTATTATTATTTCTTTATTGGTATTGGTAAAAAAGTAAGTTTTGTAAAGGATTAGTAATTATTTATTATTATATCTGTATTAGTATTGGTGATTTCTTGGTATTTATATTTTTAGGGTATAAAAAATTGAAAAACTTGGAGGTAGTATAAATTATGGAGAATTACTCTTACATCCCTAAAAATTACGTAACTTATTATTAAATTCTTGTGTTTTTATTTTTATTTTTTTTTCAAAAAAGTAACTTGTGTTTTGATTAGTATATAGATGTTACGTTGTTATGGTATTGGACAAGTTAGAGTCCACTTCAATCTTTGAAATAAAGAAAATTTTACCACTAATCTCGCAATGTATTATACAATTTATAGGTGTACTTTGTGGAAATTCAATTTATGTCGCTTTTTTGAGCCCTTTATTATAGACATTGGTATTGTAGTGGCCATACATCTTTTTCTGAGAGGTCACCCATCAAATTTATAATTTTGTACTCTCAATTTATTAGTCATGCATTTTAATCCCTTTTCAATGTTAATTTACTGTGGAATCGTTAAAGAAATGTCAGCAAATCTTGACTATTCTTGAATTTATCTAGAGGAATATATATATATTATAGTATTAATGATAGCAATATTTTAATTTGGGTGTATATATATACTATCTCCGTGTTTTTCATTTCTTTACATTTGCTTTTCACCAATACCAATAAAATTAACTTTTCACCAATATCAAAATAAAAATAATAATAAACAATTATTAACCTTCTTAAAAACTTACTTTTTCACCAATATCAATAAAAATAATAATAATAAACAATTACAAAACTTACCATAAATGGAAACGTAAGGAAATAAAAAACACACCCAAAAATAGAAACGTAAAGAACCTGAAAACACGGAGGTAGTATTTTTTAAGCAAAGGTATATGTTTTTATATTATGATAGTTAATTAATTAAAATATAAAAAGAGGCCATTTTAATAATGTGGTAATCACATCACATGCCCTTCCCATTTTGACCTTAGTTACTTGGCACCAAACAACTATTAGAACATTCTCCCACTTCATTTTTCAAATCAACATCCCAAAATTTATAGTTTATATATCTATTGGACTAATTAATGCATTTATTAGGAAATGGATGGATGCAATATCTTTTTTTAATCTGAAAATTCAGACTTCGACTTATCGGTATTAAAACACTAATATTGGGGATAGGCAGTAATCCAGCTGATAAAGAAGTCTCTCCCATGACTTGAGTGTCTGGGTTCGAGACTTTGCATCTCCATCCCACTATACTGTGTGTGTGAGTTTAAATATCTCTGTAAAAAAAAAAATTAATATTTACTGATTAATTTGTTTAGCTCCTTTTTCTTTTAAGTCTTAATTGTATTATATTTTTATTGGATATGAGTTTCTAATAATTTGTGGATAAAAAAATAAAAATCCGGAAATAATTATGCATTTAATAGAATAAAATTCATATTATGTGATTTTGGTTTTTCAGCCATTGAATAAAAAAAAGGGAAAAAAAAAACAATTTATAGGCAACTTTGAGATGCAAGTTGCGAGTCGTGGAAGAAGGAAATTCTGAATTTTTTAAGTGATAATTAGAAGCCCATTAACTTAGAAGAATTAGGGTATTAATTATTATTTATGAGAAGAAGATAATGAATTAAAATGCTTATTATTTATATTTTTTTATAAGAGTCTCAATCTAGAGGGAGGAGAGAGGAGACATTAATGAATTGGAGTATTTGAAAAAAGTATTAGAAATTAAGTCTTTTGGACTATTTCAAAAAAGCACTCTCCCTTTGAATTTCAACATGTTCCAGAACTAGTTTGTTGCCGCTCCCTATCTCTCTCTTTTTTTCCTTTTTTTTTCAATATTCAATAACTCACAAGAAATGGCCAACGGCTAGTTGATACAGCGATATGAGCCACTAGACTTTTTAAACAAGGTTTATAGTTCGAATTTTAACATTATAAATAGAAAAAATTGAATTGAGATGATTTTTCTTAATGAGATTTTGTAATACTTAAATTCGTATTAGTTGACACTTGTTATTTGATGTGCGTAGATGGCTAGAGATCATTTTTGCATACAAAACAAGGGACTCAAAAATTGAAATATAAACTATAAAAATAAGAGTGGCATAAATTACATTTTCATATAAATTCATAATCCGAAAACGACGTAGGATCTCAGGAAATCAATCCCCATATGCAATGCAACAAAACAACACATCGAAATAATATATATTTAATACATGGATGAATAAGCAATAGTGTGTGTGAGCCCCATTTATGAATTATGATGTTTTGGTCCCTAGTTTTACTTTTGGTTTTCCCTGGTCAAGAAGGAATATGCAACCATTACCAAAATAAAATAAATCCACATCTCATTAATTTTTCCATTCAAAACTATTTTTGTCCAACTCCTTATTAATTCAATTCTTCTTAGATAAAATAAGGGGCTTCGAGGCAAATAACATATTTTGAAAAATAATAGCTAGTGAATAGCATAAAATATTAATAATATAGTAAATAGCACATTTAATCTAAATTAAAATATAAAATCCTAAACTACCCCAACTCAAAAGACAAATAGCCTACCCACATGCCTCCACCACCACCATTGCTGCCATTGCTGCCACCACAACCAACTCCGGCGACCAGAAAAAACACCGCTGTCGTAGCCACCATCTTTTGCAATCCAAAAAAACACCGCCACTGCCTCCGGCAACATGTCCGACTATAAGAAAACATAATATTTTGACCTTTTACATGTTTTTCTTCTTCTTCTTCTAATTCTTTCTCTTTTTATTTATTCTCATATTATACTTATTTATTTTGAAGAAGATATAAATAGAAATAAAAATTAGAATTTAAGAGGAGAAAAGAAGTTATATGTACTGATATATATACTGGTACATATGGTTTATATGTATCATATAGTATATATATCAGTACATATAAACAACATATACCAGTACATTTGGATTATGTATACATGTACATGTGAACCATAAACTACTAGTACATATGAACTATATACCTGTATATATGAGCCATAGGTCAATACATATGATACATATGCCAATACATATGATACATATGTATGTTACATATACTAGTACATATGGTGCATATGTCTAGTAGTACATATGCAGCATATTATTCCAAAAAAAAAATCGTAGCCACCAACATTGATTAATTCTCCTCCATAAATAACACAATCCGAAATTAAATGAAGAAAAATTAAAAGAAGAAGAAGAATCATAAACAATAAACACAAAAATGCAAAACAAATTACATCATCTTCATCAATTTCAAATTAGTAGAAGAAGAGAAGCATAATATAACTTGGAAAAACATATCCAAACAGAAATCAAACAAAAATGAAATCCAAACATAAATCAAACAAAAAAAATCAAAAGGAGGATGAGGAAGAAGAAGAAGAAGAAGAAGAAATCTAGACGGTGAAAAGAAACTGCAGATAGGTAGTAGCGGCCTGGGCGGTGGAGCACCGATAATGGAGTTGCTGCTTTCGTTTTTGGACCATAAATATCTTGAACTTCTGCTTTTTGTTATTCTTCTTCTTTTTTCATTTTTATTTACTTATTTAACTAAAAAAGTTAAAAAAGTATTTTTAAGATCCAATATGTTATTTATTACATTTTAAAAAGATGGTACAATAATCTGAAAAATATGCCATTAATTACTATTTTCTTATAAAATAATGGAATATTTTGAACTCAAAATCCGTATGTATTAAATCATTGGGTGAAGTGGAAACCATCAAACAGTCACTTTCCTATTTTTATGATGAAAGTTGATAGGCCTTTCTAGTAGATAGTTTGGAAAAGAAAAAATGTTTATGCAACTTTGCAAGGAATTTAGCCATTAATACAAATTTCATGTTTATAAAATACTAAATCCTAAAAGTGGAGGTAACCAGTCCATAAGTAAAGTTGCCCAAAATTTGAAGCTCGGAAAGTCCAGAAGAAAAATTCGCGAAAAATAGTAATAAGTATATACTTCAGGAATTGGATTGAGGTACATAACTTATTTTAACTAGTATTTTCTACTAAATCATTTTTAAAATATATATTTTTATTCATTCCAATGATACATATTCTAATCTTCATAGCTCAATGCTCCATGGCCCCTACCTCCCTACATTCCCTGCTAAAAGTTAGGAGTGTTATTTTTTTTAAACGCTACTTAAAAAATTAATATTGTCAAAATGTTAAAAGCTACTTCAAAAATTATTACCGAACACAATTTATATCTAGTAAATCATTGTGACATTTTATTCAATTTCTTCCTAAACGATACTCTTGTTTATTTATTTACTATTTTTTTTCAAAAATAAATTTTTAGATATGTATTATTTAGACTGATTAGCCCCTTCTTAAAATTAAGGGATAATATATAAAAAAAACCTAGTTTTAAGTCTAAAAACAACTCTAACCTAGTAATATTTTTTATTTTTAAAAAGTTATAGTTTAACTTTTTAAGAGTAAAAGGCTATATTCATGTTGTTTATAAATTATTTATATTATAGTATGTTTATAATATGTTTATAAATTATATATATTTTCGTTATAACTAAAAAGTGACTATTTTGAGAATTATTTTCAAAAAATATAACCATTTTAGAATGATGAAAACCCCTAAAATTAGGGTATTATAGATTTTTTTTTTTTTTTACTGTTAGAGTATTATAAAGTTAGTTGGGTATTTTTCAGAATTTTTTTATTTTCTATTTGAGTTTTCCTATTTGATACTAAATGTAAAATTTTTCTTTTGGAGCAGATTTTTGAATTTCATTTAGGACTTGATGAAAAGCCAACTAAAAATACTATGGTAATATTTTTGTCCAATTTTTCATATATTTCAAAAACCATTTTTCTAGGAAAAACATTCTGAATAATGAAATAAAATAATATAATCATTCTTTCAAAATATTTCCCAACCAATTACAAGAATGCTATATCTATCTATATTAAAAAAAAGAATGTTTTTTTTTTTGAATGATAAATAAATTCATTAAAATAAATCTGCCAACAAAACATTGCGCAGAAACGAAGGTGGAACGGATAACCATTCTTCCTCACATGTCGTAAATGAAGCCTCTCTAGCAAGAGTATGAGCAGCTTCATTCGCAGACCGTTTAACAAAAAGAAAAAAAATATCTCCTATAGCAGCTGCCAACTCTTTACAGTCAG
>CATIWJ010192823.1:0-10457 GCA_949640765.1 Croton laevigatus
TTAATTTATGTGCATTCTGATTTTTTTTATATATTGCACCTAATGTTATAAGTAAGTAGTTTATTATTATTATTTTGCGTATGATTATTTTATAATTTGTATCTATTTATAAATATAAATTAGACTAAATATTTTTACAATATATCTAGCAACAATTTTTAAAATAATTTTAACATTTTTATTGAACATTTTTTTATTATAAACTTAATTGTATCAAGAATTATATTACTAATTATTATATTTTAAAATATTTTCTAATGAAATAATTAAAATGCTAGAATTGAGATATCGTAACTCGAAAAATATTTTAAAATATTTTCGACCAGCTAAGGGTGTCAAAAGCTAGGTTGACCTACTAATACGACACGAACCCGACCTGAAATTTAAACAGATCAGGTTAGGGTTGGAGGATTTTCAACTCAAAACCTGTTTAACCCGAAAAATAGCAGATCAGGTCGACCCAACCCGACCTGTTTGACACCCCTAGAATCAAGATAATATGGGCAAAGACAGAGATTTGGGATGGGGCCTACAGGCAAGTGTGAAAGTTGCCAAATCATACAGCTGTCACGTGGAAATTTAACCCAATCCGTACAATTTTATTCGATTACTAATGAAGGAGCCCATGGTTCCCATGTGACAACCCACTTCCACCCAACCTCCTTTGCCATTTGCATGCTTTTCTGTAATTCAATCATTCAACCATCCCTTCAGTTTTACCGTCACCTTGATGTCATTTCCACGCATCTTTATAAATCCTCTTTATCGGCCTTTAACATATTAAGCCAATGTATGTGCTTTCACGATATTTTGTTTTATTTTTTACGTCTCCTTTTACTAATGGTATTCAAGTCCTTTGTACTATCAAAATGGGTCTATCATTTAACAATGTGTGCAACATATATTAATGGCATATGTTGCGTGATAAAAGTTAAAATTCAAAATAGACAACAACATAAAGAAGAGAAAAAAGAAAATTTATCAAGTAATGTTCTGTATACCAATTAGCATTAGATATGGCACACTTAGCTCGGCTAGTAGTAGTTGGATTAAGGGGTGTTACATTTATTGGTATCAGAGCATTTGTTTAACCATTTCTAGGCGGTTAAACTAAGAAAATAGTATATGCCAAATAGGAATACAAGCATATAGACTACAATTATGAGAAGTAAATGAAAAGTAAGACACTAGACAATTAAGAGAACAAGAGACAACATTGGCACAAAGCAGAAGGAAACGAAAAGGAATAGTTATAATTAGAAATAAGCAGAGATAGAAAGACTAAGGAGAAAATAAAGATTTGTAAGAATAGAAGGAAACTAAATAAAAAGGTAAACATAAGCAGATAAATTGTACAACAAAAAGAAATTAGACAAAATCGAATATTCAAAAAATCAAAAGGAATAAGTAGTAGGATAAATATAAATGAAATATAAATGCATTAGAAATTGCAATATGCAACAAACATGGAAAGATGAACACCCAAAGAATAGAAGAAAAAGTTGAAGCAATTAAATATTGATAGAAATATAAAAGAGTCATTCAGGATACAGAGAAACAAAATATAATAAGGAAATACGAGAGAAATACTTTCATTAGTCATTTTGAAAGAATCAATATAAATTCAAAGAAAGTGTAAATAAATAAAAATAAGACACGTAAAGTACAATAAGAATAGAAAAGAAATACAATATTTAGAATGAAACATAAAGAATGATATGTTCAATTTATGTTGGGATCGGCCATAACCGACATATAGTGAAACATAAAGAAAGATATAACAAGATCAGCATGTCGAAGATAATAGCTTTATGAACTGATCACCCATGAACTATTATTGAAATGTGAATAAAAAATGTATGAAAACGAATAGGTTTCAAGTATAAGACTATTATAAAAGGGAATTAACATTTTATTGAAAGGTCCAAAAAAATGTAAGACATGATAAATAAGCGATAATCAGTAAAGTGAATTACGAAGAACAAAATGTAAGAAGAACTCAATAATGAAGAAACTCAAAACATGGAATGAGTGATAAGAGTAAAGATATAAACATTAAGTATATCGAATGAGAAAGTGTAACACCCCTTCTGGGCCTTATAGGAGACTCCGAAGAAGCGCTACATACTGGTACTGGAGTTGTATTATACTTTTATGTGCTAGTTAATTAGGCGGGCATATGTGACATACATGGACTATATTTTATACTTAGTCAATTTTTAACCAAATTTTTACAAAAATTTCGCCATAGTTCCGCATAGGAACGGACAAACTGTGAATAGTAACAGCGACTAAATAAATAGTCCCTGCTACTATACACTGGGATCCTGCAAAAAAAATATCCCAAACACTTCGGCAATCTGTCCTTATACCCTCACTCCTCATATTAACCCAAAATAAACACTTCTATAATCTTAGTCAACAACTTAGTTTAATTTGCACAATTTAAAGAAATTACTATATATACCATATCCTAACATTTATCTGGGAGTATTAATATTGTTTATATACATGCCACTATAAATGTTCTAATATTGAAATGAAAGGCCTTATATGCTGCTGGCACTGTCGGTATCTGAAACTAGAATCTACGATATCTTTACCTGCTAACCTACGAGTTACAGGAAATAACTCGCTGAACAAATTATGCCCAGTGGGTACCTTAACTTATAAAAGTAAATATTTAAATAAATAGCAAGCGTAAGAAATGCAAACAGTAAAACCAAGTTACAAACATTTTTGAAACGGAACAGGTGAAACATGTAATTAAATGAAAACATTTATCAAATAAATACTTTTAGTTACTGCGCTCTACTGGTTACTAGCTGAACTTGGGATAAGACAATACCGTATAATAGTGATCCAATATTGGTCACACATCCAATAATCACAGTACCGTAGTACTGGAACCACTGAATAGTTTCCATATCAGATGACTATATAATAACTCGTCGAGTGCTTTGCAACACTTCGACTATACTCGCCGGATGCCTTGCAGCACACTGACTATAAGCATAAATGGTGCCAATCCATTCCATTATATCCATATCAATATACTGTAGACCGCTTTTACCATATAATATATGACGCGTCATACCCTTATCACCTAGTTCGACTCAAACCAAGCAGAGCATTATACTGTTACTACATATAGTTTTCATGATAATACTTGTATAAATCATTTAATTACCATATAAACATACCTTAGGCATACTTTGAAAATTTACCAAATAAATAGTAACCAAAATACCAAATGAATAGTGTTTTACCATATCAATAGTAATTGGGTGAACTTGGACAACTTGAAAGAGATAGCTAATGACCCAATCAAGGTTTCCTTAGGTACCCAAATTGTGTCATATACTTCCCTTTAAGTGTCCATAGGTCACTTACACATTATAGATTCAAGATTTAGGGGTTTTGGTATCAAAATACATATAATACAAAAATTGACAATTTTAGCTTTATTTAGGGGACCATTTGGCCTCCCTCCAATGCACCAAGGAGAAAGTGCATTTTTTCTTATAAAAATTATTTTTGAACATCTTTCAATATATTAGGGAGGTAGGAGAAAACCTCACCTCAAAATCTTTTTTAGATATTTTATGAAAATTCCCCAAAGTTTCTTACATAATTTTGACAACTTTACATATTTACTTTCAAATAAATCTTTAGATCACACAAGTAATATTTTAACAACTTATAACACATTCTCACATCATGAAAATACAAAATCATGGCATGAAATAAACTAGGTCATTTGGCCATACAAAGAAATCAAAGGGAAAATTGGAAATTTTACAAGTTAAGGTACCAAACCTTCAATTCAAGCTTCCTTTGCACTTTATGGCTCTTCCCTATGCTTTTCTTCTTGATTTCCTATAAGAATCACATGTTTGCTTAGTACCTAAAAACCCTAGGTATAAAAATCCCTAAGCTACATATTCAATTTTTGCAAACTAGATTGAAATTCAAGCCTAACTAAGCTTAAATCTCCATTTCCTATCATTTTCTAACTTCATCTTCAACCTAAAGGAAGAACCCTAATCTTTCCCCTTTCCCACCATTTTAGGGTTCATAAGAAGGATGAAGAAATCAAAGATTTGATCCCATAGACTTATTTAATTCTACCTAGGAATGAAAAACTAAGCTAGAAACCTTAAAATTCAAGTATGGAACTTAAGATTTTATCTTGGAATTGATCTCTTCTTCTTTCTTAAATGGAGGCCGAAGTTCTCTAATGGAAATGGAAGGATTTTGGTTCATTTCAAGTCTTGAAACTTCTTTTATATGATGAATAATGTTTTATTTTTGATTTATTAAATTTCTTGAATTTTGATTGGTGGAAAAGTGCTTAGTCACCAAAATAATTGGCTAGGAAAGCACTAACACATTAATGAACATTTCTTATGACTAAAATGGTGCCTAAACTTGTGTAAAATGTCCATTAGCCTCCTCATTGGAAAAATGACAAAAATACCCTTTAAGAAAAACCCGATATATCTTTCAAACCACGCATTTTCTGAAAATTTTGTGTCGCTTTGTTGCGACCAATAAACTCCCGAAATTTCATATTTATGATCAATTTTAGGCACTATCAAGACCCTACGCAACTTTTTACAAAATTACGCTTAGGTTCCTAACACTGCCTCTGGAGCCCGTTGAGCTTCCATTATTTACATTATTTATAGTCACTTTACAGAGCTTCCAAGACTGTCGCCCGACCTCGGTGCCCTGTTGGGTCCCGTGTTGTGCGTGTACTTAGCAATTACTTAGAATACCTGGAAAAAGCGAACGTTACAGCAAGCATCGAGACGAAGCTTAAAATAAGGAGGATAGAAATATAATATCCTGAAACTCGATAACACTGGATGTACAAGTAATCTAATAAATGGATAAGAATAAGGGATTTTTAATAAGTATTTGCGAGAATAGTATATCATAAAGGAATGTAAATAAATGACAAAAAAATGATAAATATAAGGTGAATAAAAGAGAAATAAAGAAATACGTGAATTATAAACAAATTGTAAACAAAGGAATAAGGAAATCGAATATAGACGTAACATCTGACAATAGTAGATGCGAATGATACAGTCTGGGCATGTGGACTCGGAAGGATCGCAGAAAAACTCGCCGAACCTCCGAAGTTAAATGTGCTCAGTCCAAGATCAAAGTTAAGATGGGCGACCTCCGTGGGAAGTCAACCCTAAATACGTAAATTCGGCAATATGATTTATAATAGAGCTACAAACAGGCCTCGACCATACCCGGGAGGTGAAATACGGCCCCGGGAGTCAAAGAGGCCTAACGGGAATTTTGGAAAAAAGTCAGGGACTAAAATGTAATTTTCTTGAAAATTATGTAAAACCTTGATAATGTGTTAAATATGAAATCTTGAGAATAAATGGATCGCAATGGGGTAATTACGGTAAGTTCTAAAATCACATGTACAGAGAATTCTGCGGAAACACGGAAATTAGACTTAAGCAAAAATTATGGGTTTGATCCAGATTTCGGGCATCAAGATGGTCTAATTTGTAAAAGTGTAAAATATAAAAGTTGTTCCTTTATGTGTTAGCTAAATCTAGAAATAAGAACCACCTAATTTGGAATTGTACGGATGTAGATATGATCGAATTAGTAAACGGTGCGCAGGCTGCCTAGGGCAGTGCGACTGGGTTCGACGGGAAACGACGTTAAAACTTATTCATGGCTTGGACCGATCTGAAATTTTAATATGATGTATATTTAGATGTCTAGTTTAGTTTGGCATAAGAATTATTAAATTTGGAGTAGTATACAATGAGTTATTAATGAAGATCGGCAGTAAGCTCAAGTAATGGTCTTAAGAGTACCTAAATGAAATTCTTTTAAAAGATAAGGACAAAGTCGAAAATAAGGTTTCAAAAGTTCTTAATAGTGCATATATTTGACCTTATAAGTGAATTCATGGGATTAATCGAGCCATAGCATTATTAATTCTATACCATGATTTTTTCCAAACACACACAAATATAGAGTTATTACGAAAATTCTACGGAAGGACCTATATGCAAAACTCTATATGAGGAAGGACCATTTGGTAAACGATAAAAGTTAGAGCATATTCTTGCTCACCAAGTAAAATTGTGAGAGAACGACACTTGGCAAGATCATGACCATCGAAATATATTAATTTGGCTAATTCTTAGCCATTAGATTAGAAATAAAATAATTTAAAATAAATTAAAAATATATATAGTTAAAATGAACACAAAAAGAGGCATTTGTAAGACATAAACTCTCTCATTCTCCTCTCATGGTGGCTGGACCACCTTGCAACAAAAAGGAAATGGATTTTGTGAGTTTCCAAGTCAAGTTATCCAAGGGAAAAGATGATTTTAAGGTAAGTAATTCATATCTACTTCTATTTACTTCATTTAATAGAAGGTTAGGAGAAAAATCAAGTATAAATTCAAAAAATCTAGGGTTCTTATGATAAAATGGTTTAATAATAATTATGAGATTATGATTTGATTAAATAGAGCTTGTATGTTTAGTAAATAAGATGTAAAGAGGCTGAAAACTATATGTTGGCAACTTAGTTAGGGTTATGTTCAAACAGAATTTTTGACATGTTAGGGACATAATTAAGAGTTGTGTTAGAAGGGCAAGTTAAAGATATATGCCTTAGCTAAAAAATAGTCCCAAATCACCTTATTTGGATATGTGTAGTGAAAGTTATGGTCGGAATAGTAACCGATGTGCAGGCTGTTGTGACCAGTTAGGCTAACAGGACAGACCGAAATTCAAGCAATTATTTGATCATGATAGAGGCTGAATTTGAAGAAGTGTAAAACATAAAATATGTAGTTTTATATGTCTAGTTTACTTCTAAAAAATAGTTTAGGTAGAAAATACATGAATAAAAATTTATACTCAAATAACTGAAAGTCACGCCTTGTTTATGTCCGAAATTTGAATTAAACTTTGGCCTATAGTTTGATTAAGTTAACGATATAATTTGGGGAAGAGGAAAAAGAGGAAGATGGTTCCCTATATGTTAGTGAAATATAAAAGTTAGAAGCAACTTAATTGGACTAGTAATGAAGAAGATATAACTAAAATGGTAACAAGTGTGCAGACTGAAAGTCAGAATCAAGACAGAACTGAACCTGTGATTTTAGCCCATAATATAGATATGTCATTGGCATAATGGTAGAAGACAATATTATGCCCAATTGTGTTAGCTAACTAGAGAATTAAGAATCACTTCACTTAGACCTTTAATAAAAAAGATATGACCAAATTAACGGGCTGTGCGCAAGACAATTAAGACAAGCAGTAAGGTCGAGATAAAAGTAGCATAAAAAATTTGACATAGCTTAATTAAATCTGAAATTAATATGGATGATAACCTTATATGTCAAGCTTAAACAAAGTCAAGAACTAATTTAATTAGGATTATACAAATAAAGTTATAAATAAATTAATGAAAGGTGTGCAGAGTGAATTAAATAAACAACAAGGAGGAAATAATGAATAATTGTGATTATATTGTGTATTATCTATAGAAGTGTTTTATTTTCTTTTTATATGAGGAGTGAGAGTATAAGGACAGATTGCCAAAATCTTTGTGAAAATTTTTATGCAGGAGTGGTGAATAGTTACTGTTATTATTTATGGATATTTATTGGTGTAGCGAAGCTATGGCGAAATTTCTGTAAAACGTAACTTATAAAATAGCTAAGTATAAGAAGATGTTAGTAATTCTAGAAGTATAGCTAATGCAACTAGACAATACTCAAGACAGACCTAGTAGCCGTAATTCGTATAATTATAAATGACGTCAAGAAAAATTAATTGGATGTGTATAAAATAAATGGACTAACAAGCGAAATAGAAAATGGACTATAGAAGAACCTATAGACGTAAAATCGGGAAAATACTATTCATTTGGTAAATTTTTAAGAGTGAATAAATAAAAAGTATAGACGTAAGCAAATAATCCGATAGCATCAAAGTAATAAGTAAAAAGCAAGAAAAAAGAATCATAAGCATTTATTGAACATACCAAAACATGTACTAAATAAACATCGAATAAAAGGATAAAACATAGGATAAGTTTATTTTAAAACATATGGAATTAATAATTTAAGAATATGCAATAAAGTATAATAGTGAATGGAAAACTAAATAGAATTACGATCATGTTTGTTAAGTTAGATTTCGGGGAATATGCGGACAATCAGAGGGCGTGGAACAGAGCCGACGACAAGTTTGGTATTTTATTCTTATTTGATTACATTTAAATGTAAGTATTGTGCCTATGTGAGCTACTTTGCTGTATTGTCACGATATATGTTGCATTTATTTGCTATGTGAGCTACATGAAATATCAGTATGTGAATTACATTAAATAAGTTAGATGGTAAGCTCTACTTGGTTTTCAGTCGAACTAGACGATAAGGGTATGAAGCGTCGTATACCATTTGTATAGTGGTACCACAATCCATTTGCTATTTGTTCATTTGCTGTGATGAGGCTCCTACTCATTTGCTATATAGCCCGGTTTACCCATATATATGCCCAGCTATCATTTGATATTTGATATGGAAATGTATTCAATAGTTCCAGTACTAACGTACTGTGATTATTGGATATATAACCATTATTTATTTGATCTATTTAATTTGCCTAATCCCGAAGTCTTCTAAATATCTAGTAGAGCAAATAAATAAATACTTGTCTTCATAAATGAGCACATTCATTTGCATAACTATGTGGCTAAATTATTTGTTGCATATATATGAATAGTGGTACTGTATTATTGCAATATATGCCGCTGTTGTTTGCTATATGTGATATAAATATGTGAGTTTACATTAAATAAGTATAAAGTACCCACTAAGCATATTGCTTAGCAAGTTTAGTGTTTGCTAAACTTGTACGTCGCAAAAAGACACAAAGGTAACCATAATAGTCAATAAAGTTAGGCTCACCAGAGACACCTAGTATGGCATATGCTGCGCGATAAAAGTCAAACGTCAAAACAGACAACATCATAAGAAGAGAAAAAAAATTTTCTCAAGTAATGTTCTATATAACAATTAGCATTAGATGTAGCACACTTAGCTCGGCTAATAATAGTTGGATTAAAGGGTGTTACAATAAGACACACAAAATTTACGTGGTTCACCCTTAATTGTTTAGGGCTACGTCCACGGTACAAACTCTGTATAATTTTTCCATTATTAAAAAATAATAGGCTTACAAAGAGATTAATACAAAATAGTGGCACACAAATTATTTCTAAAAAATACCCTAAAATTATTTTCTCACTATTTTCTATACCCTAGTTTTAGAAACTCTTTCCTAAAACTCTCTTAAATCTCTCTACACAGTTTAATATTCATCTATGTTCCTTCATTTTTAAGTGGCCTGTTTCATTTCCTATTTATAGGAGATGTAAATCGCATGCTGCTAGCCTTATTTGAAATTGTTGGCAATCCTTTTGCAAATTGTCAAAGCAATTTGTAAATAGTCAACTTGAAAAGACCCATCGAAATTCAATTTTGTTTTGTAACTTCCTCTTTTTTTCTCATGCAGGTCCTTCTACTTTTTTTTTACTTTACTTTTCGTTTCTTTTTAAACTTTAAAAAAATATGTGGGTTAAATTACAGTTTGGTTCTTTTCTATTTTCAAATTAAATTTTTGTGCTGTAACAACTTCATTCTCTTAATTTTAAGTTTTGTCCTGAAACTTAATTGTCCACCCTTAAATTTTCTAAAAATTTTCTACTCACAACTTACATTACCCTTTTAATTATGGATTTACTTACTAAAACTAGGGCTGTTCAACATATCAGATTGGGTCGATCTGATCTACTAGTTTTCGGGTTTAGCGGGTTTCGAATTGATTAACCCCAACCTTAACCTGACTTGTTCAACTAAATAGGTTAGGATTTCTAACGCTAACCTGATCTACTTCAGGTTCGGATCTGGTTGGGTCAAACTGATACAGTGACCAACAAAGCTACAAAATTGAATATCACCATTGCCGAACTGACTAAATTGAGCAACAAACCAAAATCAAACCACAAAATGAAACATTGATTATCAAAGGCTAATTGAAAAAAAAATAAATCAAAATTGGAGAAATAAGGGGATTGGTAATTATAGTAACAATAACAAAAACACTAAAATCAAACAGCAAAATTTATACTCTAATTAAATCTAAAGACCTGAAAGTTGATCAGCAATCATAAAAACCATCAATATGTTCTTCAAAAACAAATTGCCAACAGAAACTAACTCAGATCTAAAGGAAAAATAAATTGTAGGCCCTTGTGGCAACTAAGAGGGGGGGTGAATTAGTTGGCTAATAAAAGTTTTGGTTTAAGTGCGGAATATGGTGGATTGAAACTTTGATGGAAGTTTAGGAAGATTTAAAGGATAGGTTGATGAACAAGAGAT
>CATIWJ010192841.1:0-12042 GCA_949640765.1 Croton laevigatus
ATTTTCAAAATGAAAACTAAGAGTCTAAATCCCTAAATAACGATTTTTATTGAATAAAATTGAAATCCCCATATACATGTGGATTGAAAAAATAAAAAGATGTGTGAAAATTTTTCTAGAATGAATTCCAAAATTTCTCCATAACCTACATTCCGATTATTGTACGTATGAGGATAAAAAGGAAATATAGAATTTATTAGCAATTAATATATATTTGTATGGTTGATACTGATGGCTTAGAATAAAGGTATAGTTTTTTTTTTTTTTTCATGAACAAAGATGATTTCTCATATTATATAATTATAAAAACTAATAAGTTTACAAAAATCAAAACCATCAAATCAAATACTAATAAAGATTGACCGTTATTTGTGACGTGTAATGTAAGAAGTAAAAACTATCGTGTGGCTACAAACAGTGCAAATTGCTTCCAAGGAACTCAAACTCTCTCTCTTCTTCACGACTTCTGCATCTCCTACAACTTCAACACCAGTAAAGGAAAATAAGGCTCGATTAATGGCTTTACCATTTCTCCCTCACACTACAACTATAACTACTTCTCTCTCTAAAAACCCCCTTCTTCCTTTCTCTCCCAAACTACAAATTAAAACCCAGATACTAAAACCATTTTTATTCTTTAAACCGTACTCAATTTCAACAAAATGCCAAGCAACTACTGATCTGCAAACCAGTCCAGTGAAAGGAAAAGAAGAAGATGATGATGAAGATCATAAGGTTCTAGTGGCACCCTCTAGTGAGAGTGTCGTGGCAAAATATGATTGGACAGAAGAGTGGTACCCACTTTATCTTACTAAAGATGTACCAGATGATGCTCCTTTAGGACTTACTGTTTTTGATAAACAGATTGTTTTGTTTAAAGATGGTGAAGGTGAACTTCGTTGCTACGAAGATAGATGTGCTCATAGGTAATGTCACGAATCTTATTTATTTCTTTTCATTTTTTTTTTTTTTGTTCTTAGCTGTTCTTGAAAATCCCTTGATCTGTTTCTTGTTTCATTCTTGATTTAGTTTAATAACTAAAGGTTTTTTTTTAATTATAAATGCTGGATTTGATTAGTAATTTAATGATCAAGCAACATCAACAGTTTAATTTGTAGTACTTTTTATGATATTGATTAAAGAAGTAATTAATTTAGGGAGTTATACTATCTTTAGAGCAATATTTGTTAATACGAGATAGAAAATAAAAAAAGTATACTAAAAGGTAATTGCTTTGGAATTAACAAAATCTTCTTAGAATAGCCTACCCGTAATTTAACTAGATTATGCTAAAATATTTGACTTGTAGCTTTCATTACTTATAAGGGAAGAAATGGAATTTTAAAAAAATTGCATTAATGATTCTTAAAATTAGTCAAATAAATTACTACGTTGTTTATTGAATCAACAAATTGGCCTTTAACCATAATTTTAAGTTAATCTGTGAGATCTTAAGAAATAGTACTAATTTAAGTTATTTAAGGAAACATTAATTTTGAACTTTTGATTCAGATTAGCAAAGTTATCTGAGGGTCAGTTAATAGAAGGAAGACTTGAATGTTTATATCATGGATGGCAATATGAAGGTGAAGGCAAATGTGTCAAAATACCTCAGGTTAGTCATCATTTTCTTGTAACAATAGACTCCCTTGTCCACAAATCCTTTCTCACATATTATTTATGCAAATTAATCATCTTTCTTAAAAAAACATGTGAAAAAAAGAGAAGCGATTTTATATATGTGGACGGAGGGATTATATGAAGATGGAATAAGATGGTTCCATTTCTGATATATGTTTATTTCATTCACTTCAGCTTCCTGCAAATGCGAAGATTCCTCGTTCAGCTTGCGTCAGAACTTATGAGGTGAGGGAATCACAAGGAGTTGTTTGGGTATGGATGTCGGAGAAGACTCCTCCAAATGTTAGTAAGCTACCTTGGTTTGAGAACTTCGCACGCCCGGGGTTTCAGGATACTTCAACTATCCACGAACTTCCCTATGACCACTCTATACTTCTTGAAAATCTTATGGATCCTGCACACATTCCGATCTCCCATGACCGGACAGACTGGACTGCGAAAAGAGAAGACGCGCAGCCGCTGCGTTTTGAGGTCACAGAACGTACAGATAGAGGGTTTGCAGGGTGGTGGGGAAAGGAAAAGGATGAAGGGTTGTTGAACTTTTTAAGATTTGAAGCACCCTGTGTTCTGCAAAATAATCGTGAAATAGCAGATGAGAATGGGGAAAAACATTACTTTACCGGCCTTTTTCTTTGTAGACCAACAGGACAGGGGAAATCAATGCTAATTGTGAGGTTTGGAGGAACAAAAAGATCACATATAGCAAAATGGATACCAAAATGGTATTTTCATCAAAATGCAAGTAAGGTTTTCGAGCAAGATATGGGATTTTTATCATCTCAAAATGAGGTTTTAATCAAAGAAAAAGTTCCTACCAAGAATCTCTACCTTAACTTGAGATCTTCAGACACATGGGTTGCAGAATATAGAAAATGGATGGATAAAGTTGGACATGGAATGCCTTACCATTTTGGCCACAGCACAATTTCTCTTCCTAAAGTACCTGCGGCTGTAGAACACGCTCCAGCTGGTCTTGTTGCTGGAGTTTCAGCTTCTTTGCCGGCAAAGGGTGGTATTGGAGAAATGCATGCGCCCAATTTAGCCAACAGGTATTTCCGGCATGTCATCCATTGTAAAGAATGCAGCAGTGTTGTTAAAGCTTTTGGGGCTTGGAAAACTAGGCTTTCGGCTATTGCTCTTGCATTGACTGCATTGGCTATTTTAGCGTCCGGAAGGCAGTGGAAGACATTTTTCTTGGTATCAGCAAGCTTATGCTTGGCAGGCGTTTATGGTTGCTCAACTCTTATTGCAATGAACACAACAAATTTCATTAGAACACATAGGAGACTGTAATTTGGTGCAAGTATTGGTTAGGTAAAGCAGCGAATTTTTATTTATAAAAGTATTGGTTAGGTAAAGCAGCGAATTTTTATTTATAAAAGTTTGGTGCCTTAAAAAAAGTAAAAATAGTTATTTTTGCATTTGTAATTGTTAAGATATGATAATGCTTTTGTGATGATAGTTTGGTTTTTTATATTTTGACGTAAAAATAATTTATTGGAAATAAAAAAATAAATGAAATTTCATTGAATTGACTTATGGCAAAGGAATAAGCTGCAAATTTGAATCCCACTTTACAAGGCAAAATTCCTCAGCATTTTTGGCACATTGGTAAGCATATATATAAAGCACTATGCCAAATATAACAGTTTCTATGAGAATAAACATTGATTCTTAAAGGCCTGTACTAGGTTTGATTAGCGGAATCTGCCATCTTCAATCACCATTTGCAAATGCCAAAAACCATATTATATTAGCTCATATTACAGCGACGGCCTACAGCAAAGGTGTTGACTGTTTATTTGAGTAGTATAATCTTGGGGCTTTGGAGTTCATGGATGATATAAGGTGTGATGAAATCTTTATGCCAGTTTCTGAGTCGATATGCGATGAGGATCCCAGTGGCAACCCAGTAGTAGTAGAAGCCATGTTTGGATATGGAAGTTGAGACGATACTTCGGTTTCGAACTCATCGAGTGTCTGCAACAAAAATATCGTTAAGCTTTATTTAGCAGAAATAAGCAGAGTTCGCAAATAATTATTCAATTGGCGAAAGTCAGATGAATAACTGTTTAGGTTTCATATCAAGAAAATAAACAGTTAAATTTCAACTTACCTGTATAGCTTGTTGCAAAACACTGTACACTTCACGGGCACGTTTTCTTTTTAAGACAACCTCGTCTTGCTCATGCAACAGCTCTTCGAACAGGCCTTCCCTGGTCATTTGACAGTAAGAAATTAAGTATCAATTTCGTTCATTTAAATATCCAAGCATTGAAGCGACTAACTCCTAAGAAAATAAAACCCAAATGACTTTGTTGAAGTAATCTCTATTGTAAAATAAACTTCTAAATGGTTACACTGTTTTGCATGCCTTGGTCCGGAGAAGTCAGATCACCTTAAAAAATATTATACATTTTACCTGTAAAGCTTCTGTATGAAGGTGGTATGAAGTTCCCTCTTAGTATAATTAACCTACAGCATAGAACAGTCTGTATGAGGTTCCCTATTCTAGACGAAATATATTTCGCAGAAAAAGAGAAAATACTCAAGTTTTAAAACCGCAGAGACGGTACACTACCAAAAAGTGCATTATAGCCTTTGGAACTAAATCTTGAATGTTCTTTCTAACAATGTCATAGTATGACCGCAAAAGCAATTTGGTTACAATTATTTCCACTGCTTCCTGTTCTGTCATTTCTTGTGGCCTCAAAACGGATGGGGGCTGTAATGATAAGAAGAATTGCAACACAAATTTCAAACAGCCAAACTTTGGCGATATAAATAGGAAGACTGGAAAAAAAAATCACACATGCATGTTATTACCTCTCTCAATTGGATTGTTGATGATGGATGATCTAAAGTTTCACCAAGAATTCTGTTGGATGAATTGTCCACCGATGATGACCTGCTACCAAATAAAGCAGAAATGCCCCAAGATCTAGTTGGCATGTTACCACCTAGATAGATAATGCTAAAAAATTAGCTTATGCAATTGGAAACCCCTAATACCCTAAATGATTCTTGAAAATTTATTGGACGAGAATGGCAATTGAATACGTGCACATACTAAGATTCCAGTTTCCACGAGCTTTAAATGATAATCCAAGATTATGTTGCTCATCGGATATTTTATTGAAGTAAAGAAACAATATCTAAAGGGATACGAGAGATTACCCACTGGTGCTTTGTCATTATTTGACTGGAAACGATTTCCCTGCCATAGCAAGCATAAAATATTATAAAGGGTGCAATTGAAGTTAGATCATCAGTTAATGAATTGAAGGTTATTTCTAGCCTTGAAGCAACAACTTCTACTTTTGTCTCTCCCATTAGATTACAAGTTCCCTCTCCTCACAAGAACTCACCTCCATGCTGCAAGATAATCACATGGCATTTATTATTTTGAATAAATTTTCACCTGAATGTTACTCCTCACCTGAGTCACTGTAGTGCCATTGACGTTAGACCTAGAAACAACAGACCGTGATATCTGGCCATTCTCAGGTGCGGACATTCTTTCAGAATCAATATGATCCTGAATCACATGTGATTAAGAAACAAAAAGTAAAACCAACCATGCAATTATATTAACCCACAAACCAATTATACTAAATTTACAAGAAAATCTCAGATGATCCCTAAATAAAAAAACAGGAGATGAATTTCATAAATATAAATACATTTCCCTAAGTCAGGCGGGCCTGATACCTGTGGTTTCAATTGCTGCATAGCAAGTTCAACTGCTTTTTTCCCACCTATAAAATTTGGATGTGAAGAATTTATATAGTCCATCTGAATTCTTGAGTAAGAAGGTGAATCAGTATTCGAGTAAACAAAACAAATCAGAGAACATAAAAGTCTACAAATCAATATGGAAAACATAAAGTCCACTTGCTTTGTTACCCAAAGTGCCTACAAAAAGTAAGTTGCAGTTAATACATAATATCCAGACCTACCAGTTGGTGGTTCTGACCAAAACAACCTAAGTTGTGGGTACATCAATTTCTAATATCTAGTCCTAGCATATAAACAATATATCCAACAAAGAGATGGCCATCTAAAATAAGCACCGAGAAAGCCATTCTAGCTGTGCTAGTAGACATGAATGATAGAAACTAAAATTGAAATGCCGAAAGCTAATCTAGGTTCAAGCAGAATACCAAAAATACTACAAATTTCCATTCCCAAAGTATTAGAGTCTTCTCATTTCTTACGCTCATCCATATTTACTGCCAAGCCAATAATATTAAGTTTGAAGCTTCAAGATTTCCTTCTAAATTCAGCTGGAACAATACACCAGATTAGGGGTGAGCATTTTTACCGAGTACCGAAATTTTTTACCAAAATAATTTGGTATCATTTCTTTACCGTTTTTGAAATTCGGCATTCGGTAATCGGCCTCTGGTAAAAATTGATGGTTTTTGGATTTCTCTTTTCCTTTAGGTTTTTATTTTCAAAAAAAAAAAAAATGTTTATTTTATACATTTTAACATTTATTGGTTATATTATATTCGGTAATTCGGTTAGTGTTAATTACCGAACGGTAATTCACTACCGTTCGGCAAAATAAATTTGGTATCCGGGAAGGTAATTTTTACCGAATACTCACCCCTACATCAGATTATCGAGATCTCTAAATTTTTCTAAAAAATTCCTAAATTTGATAAAGTTGGTTAATTTATGTTATTCTAGGTAACAGAATAGGAAGAAAAGTCGCTGTAAGAACAAATGAGTACAGAAACAACCTCCATCTCAATAATGTTTGCTATCATACACTCAGCTGGTTTTACACCTTCACGCAAAAACTTCCCCATGACTTCGTACAGACGCTTTCTCAAATATGGATATCTCTGCAGCTCGACTGCTTCACAAGAATGGCTCATCTATGATGATCATATATTCTTGACATCAGTTATATCATTAAGGGAATAACAAAACCATGATAGAGCTTTTAAGAATCATTGTAAGAGATGGTGTGTTTACAACCTTTATCAGTTCATTATACACAAATCTTAGACAATGGAAGCTAGGGTCTGCCAACCGGGAGATTTGTTTTCTAACCAACACTTCAAAAGGCACCTGAATCATTCATTATTAGGAATGGTCAACTAGTATTTTGCACAAAATCAAGACAATAGGACCACAACAGGAAGGCAATAATCATGACAAATAACTAACACAGAAACCAATAGCAATGCTCACCTCTGGCACAAACAAAGCATTTCTAGGACCAGTAGCATTTTGAATAGCCATTCTTATTTCATCATCGGTTAGATCTTCACAAGGATCCACTTGCTACAAATAAAGCACTGCAGCCGTCAGTAGCAGATTGAATATGAGGTATTTTAACAGCGTTATATGTGAAACAATGTCCTATCACATATAAGGCACAGAAGAACTGATCAGAAATGTATGTTCAAGTTTTAATCAATAAAAAAAAGGTAAATTCAAAATAGAATACATAAACTAAATGGGTTCCACACCTCCAAGCTCTTTACAAAAATAGACTGAAAAATGTACTGGATCCTGGCTCCTCCACAAAGCTCTTTAATCGACATGTCCTGATTTTTCCCATCCACCATGGAATTAAAAGCTGTCGAGTAGTAATCAGAAAACATAAATATTAATTAATAGGGAAAAAATAAGAGGAAAAGGTACTACATGAATAAGATAATAATTTAGCAAAAGAGAAGAAAAACCTTTCCACTTATACACACAGTTCGATGTCAACCAAAATCAATAACTTCAAAGTAATATCTCACCTTCACAATATCTTGTTAGGATGTTCAGTAGAATCGCTCCTTGTTCATCCTGGATAATGGGAATAGGGAACAAAAATTTCTTAGAGGGGCCTATGATAAATTATCCAGACAATTATATTTTAGCCGGCAAACAAACGGATAGGCACATACCCCATATGGAACATATGAATATGAGCAGATACCAATACATGTGTGCAACTGTAATTGGTACAAGCTTCTGATATATACATGAAGCAAGAGATAGCAAAGTTTTTAGATCAGATCTAGTAAGACATCAATCACATAAGCAAAGGATGCAAGTCAATGGTTTGAGGAACAAAACGCTACAACCAGTTTTTTATAGAACCTACTTAAGATGATTATTGCAGAGATGTTAAATTTGCTTGCGTACAACTACGTCTAACAGTGGTGAATATAAACTTTACCTATTCTTTAGTTGACTCAAAAAAAAATTAATGGCTTTGGCCCAAGATTCTATAACGTTGGAAGGCCTCATAGAACTGCTTAACTTTTATTATGACAATTTGTTTATCTTGGAAAATCTACCAACTGCTTAACCTTTATTATTGAGCATGCTCAAATGTGATGGCATTCTGATTGCAAACAAAGAGACAAATTGTTTGTCTCTTGATCATCCAAATTTTATAGCAGCACTAGATATTGTTGATGTGTTATAATAATTCACAATGTTTAACGCGGAAAAAGTTGACATACTTTTGACTCAATGGTTTCACCATACATGCGCAACTCTTTCGATACAGCAGTCATACGAGAATTCAACTCAGCCTTCAAATTTGGAAGAACGGCTCTGATATGATGTTCCAGGATCTAAAATGAAGAGTCCACAACCACAGAAAAATATCAGACACCATATAAACCCACGCATATGCATGGGGAAAGAGAAGTAGCTAAAGACATAGACGGAATACATAATTTCTTAAATTGATACCTCATATCTTTTCTTCAAAACTTTTTACAAGTTCAAAGAGAATTATCATACTACAACCACTCCAAAACAATCTAATTTCACCTAATCTGATGAATAAAACAATCTATGACATGCATAAAGAATATGCAAAATGGGAAGAAAATGACGGCTAAATACATAGTTCTATGAAATAAAAAATAGTCCTTTAAAATTTTCACTCACACACACACCCCATATATTCAAACAGAAAAAAAATTATACTTTTAAGTTGTGTTAGGATCGACCTGATTCAGCTTCTTTGCCAACTGGGGAATCCCGCAGCGATCCGAGAGACCATTATACACCTTGAATGTGCATGCAATTGAACAAATTCAACATTATTCCAATGACATATGACAATGGAATTAAAAGTCTTGCTCCTAAGTAATGAAAAGTACAGGATGATCAGAGAAGAATTTATCCTCACTAGCCAATGCATCTTGAATGGTCCGGTTATAATTAATGTCCTGTAACACATCAAAATATAAATACGGCATCAGATGTCTTTGCAAATGTATCACATGGATCTATTATCCATCCAAAGGAATTTTGCACATAAGTATATTATTGGATGAATGGATGAAGCTAGGTGAATGGCTTTGTTCTACACGTTTAAGAGTGAGAACAAAATGTATGAAAGTAACAAATTAAGGGCTAAATCTTAAAGTACTTCTTGTTAACAATGATAAATAAACTAAACAAGCGTACAATTTTCAAGTATGGAAGAAAGTAAACAAATATTATTGACTCCACCAGATTTAAGCTAATCTCCAACTTTTCAACATTTGTATAAGCCAACATGAATTATCATTAAAACACTTAAAAAATAAATATTAATAATGTCATAGACATAGATATATGATAACCAGACCAAAAAATTAAATTTCACGAACTAGGATCTGTAACAGTTCTGACCTCTTGACTGCGGTTGACAACACCAACATAACCAAGACGAAGAGGAATAACTCTTCCAAGCAGAAAGTTACATGCATCAGTGCCCCTGTCCATTATATCAAGCTACAAAGGAGGCAGAAAAATCAATTACCAGGTGGTATTGCTCAAACTCATAACTAATTCATAGTGATAACTCAAATCAGAGGAATATGAACTTCTTTTCATGGAAAACAAAGAAGTTTTACCTTTGTGATTACACCAATTGTCCGAGAGCCTGCAAAGGTTGTATGTACATTAGATGTGGATATGTGCCACTACTAAGAGAAATGGTACCCAAAACTTAACATCTTAAAACACTTTGTGAAAGAGCATAGGCAATTTGCAGAGTATAAACCTACCGTTCGGATCGGCTTCTCTAGCCATTTGAAGAGCATCAGAAGTAGCCAAATCAGAATTAGCAGGAGAAACTGCTAATATAATGCAATTTTTTTGGGTAATATGGGCCATTATCATCTTTCTAATTCTGGTTTCTATATCACTCGGTTGATCTCCGACAGGAACTTTGGTAATGCCAGGTAAATCTACAAGAGTCATATCAAGAACATTTGGAGAAGAAATCTTTAACCGAATTTGTTTATCAGAAACTCCTTTGTTATATCCTGCTTCTCTCTCTGTCTCAGCCTGCGCTAACACAAAACCAGCTAAAAAACCAGTACTAGTTGACTTAACTTGAACCATAATCAGCTATGAAGCACTACAATGAAGTGATTAGCTACACTAATCACTAAAGCTGAGTCCCTCTTCAAATTTTAAAAGAAAAATTCATAAAAAATCATCACCAATAATTATAACCAAACTACAATCAACTGTTAAGGACTAAAATCAAATAACCAAACTACAATCAACTATTAAGGACTAAAATCACATAAGTAGCAGCGTTAATCATTAAACCAAGCTATTAAGGACCAAAATGAAGTAATTAGGTGCATTAGTCTTTGAATCAAGCCATTATCCACAATGTAGCTATATCGATCATTAAACCAAATCTCTCTATGAATTTTGAATAAATCATAGAACCTTTTGCTAGACTCAAAGTTACTACTAGCAAACTTAAATCGCCATATTAAGGACTAAAATGAAGCAATTAGCTACACTGAATATTAAATCGTGCTATAATCAACTTAATTAGCTATAATTATCACTGAACCTGAATCTCTCTTCGAATTTTGGAGAAATCATAGAAACGTTTCCCAGGCAAATGTCGAAACTCGGCCCATTCGGAGCCATTATCATCAGGCCTACGAGGACGATTCTCTAGCATCAAAACCAGTGGACGACGAGTACAAATATCACATCCACGTGGCAGAAAATCACGACCAACAAGAGCTTCAAGCACACTAGACTTCCCGCTACTCTGACTACCAACCACCGCCACCTGTGGCAGAGACATCTTAATTAAATCGCCATCAAATGATGCAATTATGTCCTGGAGCTTGTTGATTATCGGAATCACCGATGAACCAATCGTCGCAACCGGTTTTACAACGCCGTTTTGTTTTCCGCCGTCAGCCATTGTAGTGAAAATGAAATAATGTGGTAGGGTTTTGAAACTTTTATTATAAATAGCAGTGACGGAGAGCTAAAAGCTTGGAGAAGAAGAAAGAAACGGTTTAGAAATATATGTATGGTCTTTTGTTGAAGTAGAAATTTGAGAAGAACGAGTAAATGCAAAGACGACGTTCGTTGTGCGTGTGTGAGAAAGAAGGAAGACTGAATCGGGAAACCAACTCACTGAGTTGACACGTCAATAGTTGATCGTGTTTTGAAGAGGAAGTCGCTGAGACTACTGGTCAAAACGACATCGTATGAATCCTCGTCTTACTTGCTCTTCTTTTTCGTTATTTCTATTTTTTTATAAAAATAAAACACAAATTTTTATAACACTTATTGTAAGTTTTTTTTTTTTTTTAAATGGAAAGTTTGAATGTTTTTTGTCACCAATTTTAAAAGTTGAGTTTTCCAACAATAGAATGTTATAATTTTCAATTAGATATAATTATATATTTAAAATCTGTAAAATTATAATTTGATTCATTTACTGTTATTTTAGTAGAAAAAATAAATAATATATTTGATCAAATATATTTAAAATTTGAGGATAATTTTGTTCGCTAAAGGAAATTGTAGAATATGCACATAGAGGTCCCCTTTACAAAATTAACCTCAAGTATAACAGAAGTGCAGAACAGAATCGAATAGAACGACGACGCTGTAATCTGTATATTCGATTCTCTAATCTGTACAGACTTATGTAGAACGCGAGATAGAGATTGCGAGCGAAGAAGAGAAAGCTCTAGTGAATCAGTTGGAGCTTCAGTTACAAGAGCAGAAAGATTCACTTTCAACCTTGAATGATGCTCTCGCCGCCGACCCCTCCAATCTCGAGCTGCTCTCGGTACCCTTCTCCTTCTTCTTCTTCGTCGTCTTCGTCTTCTTCTGTCAATGTCTTTCTATTTTCATTTCATTTCTCTGCGATCCCAATTGAAAAGTAGTTTTTGTAAATTTGTCCCAGAAATCTGATTTGGTTCAAGTCAATGTTGAAAAAAATGTGTATATATGTTTAGAACTGTTTTCGTAGATTATCATTAAAGACTAAAGCTCGAGAATAATTCTTCGACAAATCTAGCTTCTTTCTAACATTTTTATATTTTATTTTGAGGTAAATTAGTATGAACGTATGATATATTTTGAATTGAATGGACATGAGAATTAGTT
>CATIWJ010192847.1:0-40319 GCA_949640765.1 Croton laevigatus
AATTATGGAAAGAAAATTGAAGAGATATTTGATAAAAGTGAAAATGATACAGTAAATATTTATTGCTCTACTTAGGATAAGTTGAACTAGAGAGATAAGGGTATGATGCATCATATACTTAGCAGTACTGCGAAATTTGAAATAGATTGAATAGAGAAAAAGATCTAAAGGTGATACAGACTGAGTCAGTCGTAACACCGATCAAATTTTGATGTTGATTGAATTTTGAATAACGGCCGATTAAATTGAAATAATAGAGGTATTGGTATGAACAAATCTCTGCCATATCGAAAAATTCAGACAGAGACTTTATCACTGTGTTCACTTAAATACCTAGTAGAGCTAAATAAGTAAGATTTTGATTAAGCAATTTATTTATTTAAAGTGATTTGTGATAATTAAATATTGCTTAATATTGTTTAAAAATTATGCATGTGCATTTAAATTATTTATGCTTTATATTAGTTAAAGTATCCACTGAGCGTAATAGCTCAGCAAGTTTGGTTAATCATGAACTTGTAGGTCTCCGAAAGACGTGAAAGAAACAGGAACTGATAAATAGCAAATGGGCCCGAAGAACTTAGATTGGCATATACTGTGAAGATGAAGTCAGCACATGCAAAGTTAGAGTAGTTAAAAAAAATACCCTTATTATTGTAAATTAAGTAGATATGATATGTAAATATGTAATGTAACACTTCTTAGTTCGGCTGCAAATGGTCGGGTTAAGGGGTATTACAATTCCACTTTTAGACTTTATAATTATAAAATCAAAATATAAAAATTTAAAATTATAATATAAAATATATTAATATTAATTAAAACCTAAAATATACTAAAAATTCTTAATTTAATAAAATAAAAATAAAAAATCACTATTATTATCTTAAATATTTTTGTGGTATTATACGACAAAGTAACGGCTAGGTTAGGATTAGGCTTTGTGGTATTATAAGGTGCTAATGTTAATCAATTGGAGAGGCGTGCAGCACAAGTGGTGAATATGCTAAATCAATTGCCATATTTGACCTGATTTAAATCTAAGCATCTCTCATATGTGTGTATGTGAGTTTAATGGCTAAAAAAAAATAATCGTCATCAATTATAGTTGAACCTTTTTTATTTTTTGAAAACCCATCAATTATAGTTGATTGCAATATCAAAAACTTGATACTTGTTATAAATACAGTAAAAAAGAAAAATCAACTCTGATTAATTTAAATTTCAAATTCAATTTTTTTATATTTTAATTATGAGAACCCAAGAGGATTGATCTGTTGGTGAGGTAATGTCACCAAAAATTAAAGGTCTCAGGTTCAAATATTCTTGGGTAACTACAGGGGAAAAAAAAAATCAATTATGAGAAAGTAAATTTATAAATAAATTTGACAAAATTCATTAAAATCTGCAAATTGAGGACCCATAGAAAATACCAGGGTCACAATACAGATTACCATTTTTTTTAAAAAAAAATTGTTGCAAGGGAGTTCGACCTCCCAGTCACTGCTCTTGTTGGTTTGGGTTTGTTTACAACTCAGATTGTAGAAGTCAACTTAAACTGATATAACCCGGCAGTTGGGCGCCTAGCCAATCTTCTTACCTTGAGGCTCGAGATAAATTCAAAAACCAAGGCGCAAAAATTGATCTCTACCAATTCAATTTGAAATGCGGAGAAGGCCTGAAGCTTCATCTTCAAAATCCAGACCATCCAGCACTCAAGAACCTGGCGATGTTGATACAAGTAGAAGCGCAGTTGATAGTGGTTCGATCACTGGACGAAATAGTAGTAGTAGGTCAGAGTTTGTATGGTTGGTGTTGTTGGGTGTGATCGTGTACTCTTCATGGGCTGTTTACTATTATCAGTTCGAGAGTTTGCCTCAGCCTCTCACCGCTGACCAAGCCGGTAAAAGGGGGTTTTCCGAAGTGGAAGCTATGAAGCATGTTCGTGCCTTGACTCAATTGGGTCCTCACCCTGTTGGGTCTGATGCTCTTGATCATGCTCTTCAGGTATGTTATAAATTTATGTGTTTAATCTGTGATGGGTTTTCTTCGTTGAGTCTCTATCTTATTGACCATGTCTTGGATGGATAATGTAGTCGTTGTCGTTGGCATAATTTTTAACCATCGATTTCGGATTCTACTTGAAGTTTTGAACTGCACTATGCTGAAATTGTTTTTTCACTAGAGGTGATTCAAGTTCGTTTTTTATAGAATTTCACATGTTCTAATCATGAAAAGCTCACATCTCGATACCAATAGTCTGGGAGTATCATTGTAGAAGCCTGTGCTTCTTAATCTCTTTCTAACAGTTTGAAAACAGTGTAATGGATTTGAATTTTGAAACATCCTTTTTGTGTGTCATAACTGAGATAGTGTAATTCAATTCTCTTGTTAATTGATTTTTGTTCTGTTACCAACTCTTTCAAAGAACAAGTATATAATATGATCATTCAGTTAAGGTTTGTTGCCCCACCTTGGTTTGGAGATGCAGAGCAAGATAAAAAGGGCCATAAATTTGAAGTTTTTTATAAAGGAATTTACATGTTTGTTTATGTCTGGACTCTTTCTGACTATTTGATAGTTGATTCCAGTTTGGCTTTGACAATTATTTATCAATTTATTATTTTGGAAAGCCATATGTAAATATTTACATTTAACATGTATTCTACAACAGTATGTTTTGGCTGCAGCAGAAAACATTAAGAAAACTGCTCACTGGGAGGTTGATGTTCAAGTTGATCTTTTCCATGTTAAGTCAGGGGCAAATCGTCTGGTCAGTGGTCTCTTTAAGGGGAAAACACTTGTTTATTCAGATCTTAATCACATCATAATGAGAATCTTGCCAAAATATGCATTTGAAGCAGGAGAAAATGCTATTCTTGTGTCTTCCCATATTGATACCGTTTTCTCAACGTATGCTTTCTTTATCTTCCTAATCTAATATTTATCATGATTAAAATACCAATATTGCTCCTCTGCTATTTATACTTGGATTATTCTATATATATAGGAAAATACTTCTCTTTTGTTAATGGCAGTCTATGCATTTGAAGTTATGCATGTGCTGTGAATTATATTATCTGGTACAGAGTTATAGTATCAAAGGCAAAAGCTCAAAGAACTTGGTTTAGGATCAAGTATTTTTAATTCCTGTGTGAGTTTGATGATGAAAGTTGGAAAAGTTAAGAAAAATATCTTATTGGAGATTTATTTAGCATACAAATGTCATATATGGTCATTTTTGTTGTCTGCAAAGAAGTGGAAATATATTCAAGGACACATATTTAGGTGTCAGTTAAAGAACTGCATATCTATTTAAATCATGGTCATTGGTCATAAACAAAAATAAAGAAAAAGGTACTCTCTCGTCTTAGCAAGAAAACTTGCCTGCTTATTGTTTATTTATGACATCCACTAGTTGATTTTTATAGTTGTTGCTCACACATTTTTATCATGCTTTGGTTACATTATTTTTTAGAAAAAGCTACTCAGTAAAAAAGGGCAAACATTTTCAGGGAAGGGGCAGGAGATTGCAGTTCTTGTATAGCTGTTATGTTGGAACTTTCTCGAGGGATTTCTCAATGGGCTCATGGATTCAAGAATGCCATTATATTTTTATTCAATACTGGAGAGGAGGAAGGCCTAAATGGTGCCCATAGCTTTATGACTCAGGTTGGATGCATTATCAATGCTCGCATTCATAATGGCCTTCCCCCATCTTATTGAATTAGATTTTAGCTTCAGGACTTGTAACTGATTTTTTTCTTCTAAAAAAAAAAGTGACTACAAGGAATATTTCTTCCATGAACTGCATGCAATCTTTTCTGCAATAGAATAATATTTGTTTTGCTAATGCAGCATCCTTGGAGTAGAACTATTCGAATGGCTGTTGATTTGGAGGCTATGGGAATTGGAGGGAGATCTGGCATTTTTCAGGTATGCTATTCTGATTAATTTGTTTTTGTATTTCTCTTCATTGCCATTTCATTAGGTTGTACAACCCAAGCAAATTTTATTTTCAGTAACAATGCAAAAAAAAATGCTGGTTGGGTCTAAGGCTGCTTGTTGTTGAGTAACGGCAAAAGAGATAAAGATTGGATGAGTAAATCTGTTTCTACTGGTTATCGGATGGCTGCAAGCTAGTAAGGGAAAAATGTGTTCTACATTCTGTTTTGGGTGCAAGATGTTGTCGTGAATGCTTAAGACCTGAACTTCAGAATTTTACAATATTTGATGATACTTATTGGATTAGGGTTTTTAAGTTTAGACTTTTAAGGGTCTGATGTGACAAATTTAGATTTGAAAAAATTTCTAAAAATTGAACATCCACCATCAAAATTGGGTTAGAATTGCATTCTGTAAGGGCTTTGACTCCTGAACATAAATTTCAAGTTAATGATGAAGTAACCTTGGCTGTATGGTTGCCCTCAAATGCAGAATGTTAATGAAAGGAAATAATAGAAGGATTACCTTCTTACAAAATCACTAGAACCTCTGAAAATTGCCATGGACAATCTTATGCCTGATTCTAAAGCTTCAATATAATTTAGAGGAAGAGGGGGAAAAGCAAGTCGCAACAGCACCTTCAGGTCATTTTAACACATAGTATATGTGCAACGTATCCATCAAACCGACACATCAATTTAGCCCCAAATCAGAGCTTTGATGGATCTTCATGCATGTGTCCTTGATTTCACTATTATTTGAATTGAATATAATTTTCCATATTCCTTTCTTTGCTAGTTTCTAATGGCACGCATGTTGAATGCATTCCTTGAATAACTAATACAGTTTCTAGGCCTGCAAGTGTAACTAATGCTTATGGACTATCAAACAGATCTTTTGGTTGTCTACCTATTGCATTTTATAAATGACAAATTCTTTAGTTTCTCTGAACTGTTATGGAAGTGACTGGTTGTAACTCCAATACATTGTCAGTTTCTTAGATTTATTATGTAGCATTTTAAACATTATACGCTATATTCTTTTGCCTCTGATCTACTAAGCAATTTTTGTTACATGCAATTCTTCACTTCAGGCTGGTCCTCATCCATGGGCTATTGAGCAATATGCATCAGCAGTGAAATACCCATCTGGTCATGTTGTAGCACAGGTTGGTAATATTTTCGTGTGTATATATATATATATATCACTTTTATAATTGATGTATTTGAATTGCTTTAGTGGTGCAGGACCTTTTTTCATCTGGAGTGATTAAATCTGCTACAGATTTCCAAGTATACAAGGAGGTTGCCAGTCTCTCAGGGCTTGACTTTGCTTACACAGATAACAGTGCTGTATATCACACAAAGGTCTGATTTTATGCACTTCATTTCTTTTGTCTTCTTCTTATTCTTCTCCTCTTGTTCCTTCCCTTTTGGAATGAATGTGGTATGCATTGGTTTGACATGCTCCTTGTTAGGTGTAAGATTATGTGGTTACCTTTTGAGCTGTCTATGATGAAACCAATATTTCTGTGATATTTTTTTTTGTGATCTGATTCTGAGTTGGTTTTATTAGCTTCAAACAAAGGACTATATGCCAAAATCTGAAAGTTTGGACTCAGTCTTGTGCATTTGTTATCTACAAATTGAAACAGTTTCTGCATATTGATAGTACACAGTATGGCATAAAAGATGAATTGACAATGTGCTTTGACTGGTTTTAGACCTGAAGAAGCATATTATTAGACATGTGAACTGCATGTGCTGAGCTGCTTTTTCTCCATTTTTTGTCAAAATATCAACTGATTTATTATACCTATTTTACTTTTTTTCCCAAATGGAAGAACGGATAGCATGGAAAACTTCTGCTTTTTTTTCTTTCTTTTTTTTGGTTTAAATTTGAAACAGAGTGGTGGATCTACATGGATAAATGTGGGGTAAAGTGACCCCAATTTTTTCTTGTAGGTCCCTAAAATTTATAAGAATTTTTTTATTTAAACCCACAAGAAATGTTATGGAAGTCCAAGTTTATATGGTTATTTAATTTTGACCCCATATAAAAATTATCCTTGGTTTGCCACTCATAGAATGATTATTTTTATTTATTTTCTTTTATGCTGAGATAAACAGGGATGGGTGGTTGACTGTTTTTGAAAGTTTTAAAGGTATTGTTCAGTTATATATGTATTGATTGTTAAATAGTTAGCATAAATTGAATAAAATCAATAACATATTTACTTGTATGTGTAATAAGAAATTTGGAAAGTTTCCTTGCAGAATGACAAATTAGATCTCCTCAAATCTGGATCTCTTCAGCATCTTGGAGAGAATGTGCTTGCTTTTTTACTTCAGATAGGTCCAGCACCTCATCTTCCTACAGGCAGGGCTATTGGAGAAGAGGGACAAAGTGGCTACGATGCCACTATATTTTTTGACGTTATGGTATTTCATGCTGTGACTGGAATGCCATTTTTGGCTTTGCATTCAGATATTCATTGTTCTTGTTCTGGTACCTGACAAGATGTTTGCTACCTTTTTTTTTTTTTTCCAATCTCAGGGGACATATATGATTGTATACAGTCAACGTTTTGCCAGCATGCTTCACAATTCAGTGATAATGCAATCACTTCTAATATGGACAGCTTCACTGTTCATGGGTGGTTTTCCAGCTGTTGTTTCATTGGGCTTGTCATTTCTCAGTTCCATCCTTATGTTGGTGTTTTCTATAGCTTTTGCTTTTGTTGTGGCCTTCATTCTTCCCCTAATATCTCCATCACCAGTGCCCTATATTGCAAGCCCATGGCTAGTAGTTGGATTATTTGCTGCACCTGCACTTATTGGGGCATTGACTGGCCAATATTTTGGTTACCTAATTCTTCGAAAGTATTTATCAAATGTGTATTCCAAGAGAATGCAGCTGTCATCTGTTATCCAAGCTGATTTGATCAAGTCAGAGGCTGAAAGATGGCTGTTTAAAGCTGGTTTTGTACAGTGGCTTGTTCTTCTGATCTTGGGGAATTATTACAAAATCGGGTCGTCTTATATTGCATTTTTTTGGCTAGTTCCACCAGCATTTGCATGTAAGTTCACATTTAGGACGTCCTAAGTGTTATAAGTGAAAAAAAAAAGAAAATTTCAACATGCCCTTTTTAACAAGGTTTTTCCAAATATTTTAATATCCAGATGGCTTGCTTGAAGCAACTCTAACCCCAGCCCGATTGCCAAGGCCTCTCAAACTTGCTACCCTGTTGATGGGCTTGGCTGTGCCAATTATAATTTCTGCAGGAACATTCATCCGCTTGACTGCTACAGTGATTGGGATTGTGGTTCGATTTGATAGGTAAATTATAATTACTTTATTATCTGGTTCCTTAAAGTCCATTCTTTGGGTCTTTGGTTTCAAGTTCTGGCATTTAACCATGGTCATATGGTTTGGTGAAGGTCCGTCTACATAAAGTAAACTGTTCTATAATTCTTTTCATCAGGAAACTAGAAAACATGCAACCGTTTCATTTTCCTGCTTCTTATTATTACTGTTCTTATATTCAGATTAATAAAGGAAGTGAAATATCGTAGAAATAATTAAAACAAATAATTAGCTTTGAGGATATTATTCTTTTGTTATGGTGGGAGACTGGGGCTGCCAGTGATGTGTGAAAATAATGATGATGCTGTGGTTGGTTGTCGGATAGTAAGAATGGCTGCGGTGAAGGTGGTCAGTGGTGTGCATAGGTTGTACTGTGGTGGTATCAGAATTGATGCTGGTGGAGACTGATATTACTGATGGTGAGATTGGGGGGCTCTTATGCTATTGGATGCTGATTGTAGTTCTTAATAATTTCAATGATCTTCTTTTGGACGTTAGTGGTGACGGTGAGGGACTTACTCTCTATTTGTTGAAAATGGTTTTACCAAAGGTAATGGTGGTTGTATTGGTTTTAGGTGACCAGAAAAAAGAAAAGTATTTCTTGGAATTTTTCCTATTTCAAGATAATTGGAATAAAGTGGAATTCTATGCGTGACAGTAGGAAATTAATTTTTGGTTATTTTCAGCGTAGAATGTTATGAGAAACAGGCAGAGCAGTTTTCCAAATAGCATTAAATTGGAAATTGTTGCATTTAAATGTATAATATAATTTCAGTGATCTTTTTATATAAGATTTTTTCGCAAAGATTCCTTAGTTTTCTGTGTGTAAGCAAGCCTTAAGTTTTTCATAACCACTTGTGTGCTGACACTAAGTGGGTTTGGAACGGTAGAAGGTCTATGCAAACTGCTCCCTTAAAAACATCAGAGATACGTCCCAAAATGTTGGCAACTTGTCATTCATTAACATTCTAAAGCTATATTATTTGTTTGACAGTATATTCTTACTTTGGTTTATTTTTTTTCTGGTATTAACAGCATAAGATTGAAATAATTTCTGATTACATTGTAATTTTGTGTAGGAACCCTGGAAGCACTCCTGAATGGCTAGGAAATGCAACTATTGCTGTTTTCATTGCCGTTATCATATGCTTCACTCTGATTTACATCCTTTCATATGTCCACCTTTCAGGTTCCATTTAATATGATTTCTTTATTTTTTTGCATGCCATATTGACACTTTTATACAATAATAATTAAGCTATTAGGTGAACTGCATTCCTGATTGAAAAATTAGTTGGCGAAAAACTTGTGAAAGCCATTTGGCTGCAAATTGAGGTGATTTATGAGATCTGTGAAAGGCGCTATGGATTGAAATGTCAGTTTTGACACCAATCTGGGTTCAGGTTTTCTTTCATTAATGGGGGAAAAAAAATAAAGTCTGGGTGGGTTCATCACTCGATCCCAATACTTGCAATCGTATTGAGGGAAAAAAATAAGGTTGACTGGTTAATTATAAATGCAATTTTAGAAAGCTGGATCCCATTGAAAATTAAGTTCAAATGATAATTTAGCTTTTGAATGTTTACCCAAAAAGTTTCATCATAATCCAAAATAAAGCAATTACAGAATGGTTAATGTTGTTATCTCATCTTTGCTTATGTTGGTTCTTAATTTTGTTGTGCAATGGATCAATTATTTACCTGAATGTGGAGACCCAGAGCATCGGAATGTGGGGACTGAGCATTTATATGTCAACAGTCAACCTAATTTAGAATCTGCAGTAGCATTTTCTGTTAAATGGAAGCTTATCATTGGGAAGTAAATTAAGGGGGTTTAATGATTATTCAATTGACTGTATGTCTTGGAATTAAATTTTTTAACTACACTAACTAGTGTTCTATTATTGTCTAGGTGCTAAAGGATCAATCATCATTGCAACTAGTGTCCTGTTTGGTGTCTCACTGACTTTGGTGGTATCCGGTATTGTTCCTCCATTTACTGAAGACACTGCCAGAGCTGTGAATGTAAGTTTCTATTTGAATTAACTACAATTATTTTGGCTTATTCAAAAAGATCGTACTTTGCAAATGGTTCTTAGAGTTCGGAAATTATGATTACTAGCGTTGTTTCATACTCTGTAAAATGAAGGTGCAGAGTTTATATTGTATGAGAAAGCAAATTTTAAATTGAATTGTATTTTAAGTGTTCTGCACCATGGATTTGTCACACGTGTTGTTTTCCTCTTATTCTGCAATCACACAAGTGATGCTTTCTTCCATTCTCACTACTGAACTGATTAAATAAAAGACTTTTGACATGTTCAAACCAAACATCTCAAGAAACTTATTGCTATATGTTGGATGTTACAACTCACTAGGGTAATTTGAGAGCTCAATTGACTTTCATTTTTACTTTTAAGCGAATTCCATATCAATTGACTTTCATTTTTACTTTTAAGCGAATTCCATATGCTATTGTTTGCAGGTCGTGCATGTTGTGGATACCACAGGAAGCTATGGTAATAAGCAAGATCCTAGGTCATATTTATCTCTATTTTCATCAACACCTGGAAACTTGAAGGAGGAGGTCGAACAAATTAAAGAGGGATTTTCATGTGGTAGAGACCAGGTTGTCGATTTTGTCACTTTCTCGGTAGAGTATGGCTGTTGGGCCCATGAGGACTCAGACAATAAAAGCGGATGGAATGACACTGATATTCCTGCATTGCATGTTGATAGTGATACCGATGGGGATGAAAGAATAACTAAAGTGTCAATTGATACTAAAGATTCTGTACGTTGGACTCTTGCAATCAATACTGAAGAAATTGGAGACTTCATTTTGACAGGTATGCTGACCTTAGTGCTGTGCATTCTCATTTGATTCGACATAACGTTTATATGATATGAATCTCATTTAGCTTCTAAATCTTTAATGGAAAATTATATAAGATCCCCAGGCTATCTCAAGACTAGGATATCATCAAAATGTTGTTTCTGGCTCTTTTAAAGAAAGATTAAAGGAGAAAAATCTTATGCCAAATCATGGTCTGAAATAGAAAACTTTTCAATTTCATCTGAATGTATTGGAACCTTGTTTTTCCTGAGAAATGTTGATTATTAACACTATTTGTAGCTCATGCTTTTTCCACATTGATTTTCATAAAGATTTTAATATCATGATTTTTTTTTCATTTGATGCATGGTGATCACATCAGCGTATGTTTCTTTTAATATCAATTTCAAAATTTTGACCTTGGAATGCAGGTGATTCAGAGGAATTAATTCCAGTCGGCAACAAGAGCAGCGTAGATAGATGGCATATAATTCAGTTTTCAGGAGGGAAAGAAGCTCCAAGGAAGTTTGAGCTAGTCCTATTTTGGGTGAAGAAATCCATGAAATCGGAGGGAAAACCGCCCCTGTTGAAGCTAAGAACTGATGTTGATCGATTAACACCAAAAGTTGAGAGAGTTCTTAAGAAGTTTCCCAAATGGTGTTCTCAGTTTGGGAAGTCTACTTCTCCCTACAATTTAGCATTTCTGAGTGATCTTCCTGTTCATTTCTAGGTAACTAATTTAAACTTCAACTGTCCTGTTTCTTGGATCTTCTTTCGCAAAGAACTAAGAAATAAAAGAATGCATACCATACATTGTCTAATCTTTAGGATTTTCATCAGGAGAAAATAAAATCTTTTTGAATGACCTATACTGTTACAGTAGTGTTTCTCCTTTCACTGTGTATTCATATTTATAATTTTTTTATTGACGTAATAGTGAGTAAATATAATTCACATATTATTATAATTAAAAGAATTTTCATTTTTAGTAGATATGTGGCTACAGTGAGAAAATATATCCTCGTGATAATTTCATCCATATAGAGTTTGGAAAAGTTCTATTTTTACGTGGCGCCAGAGTGGTGGTTCACGGCAGAGATGGAGGTGGCGGTGATGGCTCTGTCTATAGGTTGGAGATGAGTTACTCTACCACCACTGCAATAATCTAGTTGAAAAAATAAAAATAGCAACACATGGCAATGTTCTACCAAACAAGAAAATCAATCTTCTTATTAAGCCAGACAGAAAAAACCAAATTAATAGCAATAATATCTTAATAATAAAGCCTTCCATTAAAAAAAAAAACCTTAATAATAGAGCCATAAATGGCTGCTCTCATTTCGCTCGCGGCTACAACCGGAATTGCTTTTGCTTTCTTTTTCCCATTTGTATTCCAGAAGCTCGAAGCATTGATCCAAAATGGGGAATAGGCCTCCAAGAGGTGACGAACAATTTTTATTTCTATTTTATTCTTTTTTATTATATATTAATATTCAATTTTTTCTATTTTAGTATTTATTAATAAAGACAGCGAGGAGGTTTGTCTAGAAGCAACCACTTTTGAAAAAATGCATAATAATAATAGCTAATAGCTAGGAAATGGAACTTTCTTTACCTGGATGAGAGAACTCATCTTCTTTAAAAGGAGGATTTTACTTTGTCTTTATAAGAATTCTGCCACTTTTCTATTTTTATTAGATCTCATGTTTCCTCTTATAAATTGAACGGTAATGTCAGCAGTAATACATCTAAGAAATTATTCCATCGAACCTAGGGCCAGGAATAGTGACATGGATTAACTTTTCGGCCAAGCTAACCAAAATACAGAGATCTAATAGGGTATAACCTAAAATATAAGGACCTAATAGTGAATTAACAAAACACATGGTCCTAATAGTATATAAACCAAAACACAAGGATTTAAAAATAAGTTAGGTCAAATCTTACTCTTAGACACTTGAATGTAATTCTCCCTTGAAATTAAGTAAATATAATTAAAATAACCAGAGATGTCATTGTCTTTCACCACAGTCAACTAACAATGTGAAAGGGAAGTTTGGAGGGAAGGGTCTTAAAATCTAATTTTTATAAACTACATACACATTTCAATATATTTGTCAAAACACAAAATCTAATAATAAGTTAGGTCAAACCTCAAGGATCTTACAATAATTCTTCAAAAAAAAAAATAATTTAGATATTAGTCTCATATTTCATATATAATATAATTTAGTCCTTATATTTTCAATAGGGAAAATTACGATTTTCTCTCTGAGTTTTGTTAAAATTGACTATTACCTCACTGTGTTTTTTGAAATGAACTATTTTATTTCCGTGCTTTATTTCTATTAGACAATTACCTCTTTCCGTCCAATTTTGTGCAAATTTCCATTAAATATATGTCTATTTTATTAATAAGACCTTGATTTATTATTTTTATAAATTAAAGGAAATTAAAAAAAAATAAAATCACAAAAACCCAAATCTCTTCCATCTCCAATCTTTCAAACCCTCAGCTGCGACAAATAATTATTCTTTGATTTTAGAGAAGACTCTTGATGATTACCTTGATAGCTAGAACTAGAAGATTTAGTTTTGTACAGCCTTATTATTTTGTTTTATTTATTTATTTATTTTTTGAGAATAGCACTTGTGAAGAGATTAAATCGACATCCAATTCTTCAGTTTCAAATTCTTCCAATTCAAAGAAAAAAACAAAGTTTGAGGCAAAGTGAGATGCTCAACAAAGAGCGATTGAACTCGTAGCGGTTGTTGTAGTAATTTTTTTGTTTCAATTTTTATATGAGACCCTTCGAATTGTAATTTTTAGTTGTTTATAATATAAATATTGGATTTTTTGCGGAAAAAATAAACACAGAAAAAGAGGGGTGATTCACTAGAAAAGATGAAACAACAATGGTAAAAAAGCGGCAGAGCTGAGTTTTTTTTTCCGGTATTTTTCCGATGATCGAGATGAAGATGGAGTGTTTGGAAGATCTATGATGAAAGATTGAAGAGATTTGGGTTTTTTTCACTTTAATTTTTATTTTTTAAATTTATAAAAATAATAAAATAATGAAACCAAGTTCAAACTAGTAAAATGGCCAAATATTTAATGAAAATTTGCACAAAATCAAACTGTAGAGTTAATTGTTTAACGGAAGTAAAATATGGGAATAAAATAGCTCATTTCAAAAAATACAAAGAGTTGATAGTCAATTTTAATAAAACTTAGGGAGAAAATCATAATTTTCTCTTTTTAATTATATTTCTAAACCTGTGTCTTTTTTCTTTGTTTCTTTTTTAGTCTTTGTAATAGGGATGTAAGTGGATATTTTTTGTGGGTATCGGACTCATAAAAACCCATATGGGATGAGTTTGAGAATTTATTTTGTGGGATTGGTATGGGTATGAGTGTTAAAATTAATATTCATTGCGTGTTTGGGTTGGATGTGAATTTCAAACTGCAAGGTAGTGTATACCCATATAAATAAGGGAAAAATACAAAAGTAGACCCCTTTTTAAATATGGTTGACTAAAATAGATTTTTTTATTTTTTTGACAAAACTAATCCTCTTAAATTAAGATTTGTGACAAAAATAGACCCCTTATTTTAACTATAAATAAATATAGTTAGAGAAAGATGTTGATCCACAATAAAGCTTTCAAGAAAAAAAATTTAAAACTTAATTTTTTTTTCTTTTAAGTAATTGATTATGTTTTTTTCCTTTTAATAATAATTGTAATTTTTATTTTATTTTTATGTAATATAAAATTTATATATATATATATATATATATATATATATGATTCTTATAAAATTTATGCTATTTAATTTGTCTTCTTGCAAAGATTAGAAAAATGTTTATATTTCTTTATCGTTCTTTACGTTTAGCCGGAATGAACAAAGTGTTATTTGAATCTCCATTAATTATGGTAAGCGAAATGACATCCAAATCAATGCGTGTTTACCTCAAAAGAACGAGCTCATCGAGAGGAGATTGGTGCCGTTTTCGCCTCCAATCGACCATTGAAAGTCAGTAAAAAAACATTGTTAGCAGTCGCAAAGGGTTTGGAAAACAAAATTTCAAAAACATTTTATGGTGTTTCAGCAAATGTTCGGCATTAGTTTTGGTGTCTCATTGTTCAACAGCTCATAGTTTTTAGATGGTAGTGTCAATTTGCAACTAAGAACTCAGAAGACGATGTGGTTGCTATCAGTTTGCTATAGCCGATGCAAAACATGAAAGACTTAAGTTGAGAGTCTAATTAATGAAACCACATGAATAAGAGAACAATTATTTGATTAAAATATACTACCTCCGTCTTTCTCAATTCTTTACACCCTAAAAACATAAATACCAAGAAATTACCAATACCAATACACAAATAATAATAAACAATTACTAATCTTTTACACCACTTACTTTTTCACTAATATCAATAAAAAAATAATAATAAACAATTATAAAACTTACTATAAATAGAAATGTAAACAACCAAAAAAGACACCCAAAAAGAAAATATAAATAACCCACGAAAGCAGATGTAGTAATTTTCAAGTTTCGACTAAAAAAAAAAAAAATCAAGCGAAGGACGCATAAATTAACATTCAAAACGTCAAGGATACGCAAAATCATTTCTGAAACATGAAGGACTTGTTGAGAGTATAGTTTTTTTTTTTTTTTTTATGCTCCCAATTTAGTTGTAAATAATATGTGGGTACAGGAAAAACTTCTTTTACAATGTAGTCTCTAATCAACTAATAAAAGAATAGACTACGTCTATTTTTGAAAAATAAAATAAAATAAAATAAAAACTTGGGATTAATTGAAAAAAAAAAAAATGTTATTGTCAACAGAAGGGGACAAGAATGAAAACAGCCACATAATGGGGCAACAGATTTGGACTCAAAATTCTGAGCTGAACACTACGCCATACAAAGAATCTCTCTGATTCTTCAGAGAGTTAAAAAGAAAAAAAAATCAGTCTCTGCGAAATGCGGTCCGTTCCGCTGGGATTCGCAGTATCCCCAAGCTTCATTACTAATAACTTCAATTCCAATTTCAAGAAACAACAACAATCTATCTTTAGCTCTTCTTCTTATAGGGTTCCTCATCTTTCATCTTTGTCTTCTCCTTTAAAATCAGGTACCTCAAAAGTTTAGTCTTTTCATCTTTTCCCATTTATGTTATGGCTTGGTTTTGCATTTACTGTGGAATCCTTCTCCGGGTTTTCTTTGAAGGCTGTAGTTCTTGATTTAAATTTCTAATTATGTTATCTTGCGATTTTGTCAAGTCAATAGATTGTCTACTAACTGAATTTATCAGCTAATCGTTTCCTGGCTACTTTTAAAGTTTGATCTATCCTTTTTTGGCGTTGAGAAGTAAGTCAATGAGGTTCAAGATCTTCAATTTATAGTTAAATGTCTATTGTTTGTTATTATAATTTTCGTAATTAATGTATGTGGCAATATGTTTTTAACTAAAATTATCTACAATTTAATGTCTAATACAATTTGAACTTGTCAATTTTGATTTGGGTTTGATGAATTTTCATTAAAAGTTTTACTTCTGTAGCATGATGTTGGGATACTAAAAGCTTGATTGAATGGTTCTGATGGCTGAGTGTAGGAGCATGCAGAGCGAGTCAGGTGGTTGAATTATTTCCTGCTGTGTCTCCAGAGATTGTTGTGAGGGAGGCAAGGTTGGAGGATTGTTGGGAAGTGGCTGAGACTCATTGTAGTTGCTTCTTTCCTCAGTACTCCTTCCCTTTAGATTTTGTTTTGAGGATGGATAGGCTGGTGGCAATGCTATCAGGATTCTCTATACCATCTAATTGCAAGAGAACTTGTCTGGTTGCTGTTATTGGTGGCTCAGGTGATGAAACTTTCTTCTTTGGAAATGAAGATTTCAAAGTCGGAGGTTTTGATGGGAAATTCAGTCTCAATAAAGGGTATGTTGCTGGAATATTGACTGTGGATACTGTAGCTGATTTTCTTCCGAGAAAAGGCCCGCTTCGGCAACGAAGGTAAGTTTAACATTTATGCCCGGGATGTCCAGGTTTTTTTGACTGCCTAAATGTTTCTCGGATCCAATTTTCCATTGTTTATAACTAGGTTTGGATAAAATATACCTTGTAAGTGAGAGTGATTTTAATGACGAAGCATGAATTATGTTGTGATGCAGGAGCGTGAAGCTGATTTCTTTTCTAAGAATTCTTTGTTTAGGAAGTCCTTAGTTGTTTTTTTTTTTGCTACATGAGGAAAGCAGTAAATCTAACCTAGGGGAGGGGGTAAGGCTCGAACCTGGGTCTCCCCGGTAAAAGAGCGGAACAGCCAACTACTGTGCCAACTCCTTGGCCTTGAAGTCCTTAGTTGTTTAAGAAGTTTTTATTATTTTTCTGTTTTAGGAAGTCCTTAGTTGTTTAGGAAGTTTTTATTATTTTCCTGTTTTTTATTTATTTAGGAATGTTTATTAGTTTCCTTCTTTAATTAGGATTCTTGTCTACTATAGGGTTTTGGTCATTATAAATAGGGCAGCTTATAGCTGTCGTAATCAGTTTTGTTTATTGATATTTTTACAGGAGTTATTCAGATATTCTGAATTTCTTTGGTTATTATGATATAACCCTATATGTTCCTCTCAATCTTTCTAATCTAGCCTATTTGTTGAGATATCCCTAACCCTACACCCTTCCCCTGTGTCACACTGTCTTTTTTACCCCACTTTAAAATGCACTCCAAAAATTCTGTGAGAATGAAAAGGAGTAATCAAAATAAAATATAAAGAACTTCCAAAGTTCTTTGATTGTAGGCACGGTGATTTTTTTTCTCTTTTTGAGGAATCCTATAAAATTTAGCTTTTGTTGGTGCTTGGGAAACCAATTGGGAGGTTTTGACTGCAATTCATGAGAGATGCTAATTAAATTGTCGCATCTTGTGGTATTTCTTCAGCTGGGGTTCTCGTATAGTATAATATATTTGGGGAAATACAAGGAAAAAGGATTTTATTCCTGTAAATACAAGCTAGATCATTGTTAATTACACTAGTAACGAAAGATTATGTTATCGGATTAGTATTTTCTGTTTGGGCATGACCACTTGTGATATAACCTTGAATGCTTCTTGAATCTGTATTGGTATGTTGCAAAACTTTGAAACAAAGCTAGGTAGCATCCTGCTATTTCTCTTGGTATGTTATTTGAATCTTTGACATGTAATATCTTTCTTTAACCAATATTTGTTCTATTCTGCAAAAGATGAAATGTATTCTTTGATGGAAAATATTTTTAGTGAAAACACTTGTAGGAGCGAAAAGGAGATACATGTTTTTTTGATAATGATTAAACCTTCTAATTTTAGGTACAAAGAACCCCCTTCGTAGGATATCAATCAATATCAAGAATGCTATGAAGCATGGAATGCTTTATATTTAATTATTTACTGATTCGTGAAAGCCTATCATTATGTTACTAAGAATTACCTAGTTGGATATTATTCAATATGAAGGAAATTCTATGAAGCACAGGATGCTTTACATCTGATATTTACAAACATGTGAAAAATTTTAACGCAAATTTTACTTTAAATAGGATTAGTTGTGGATTATTGGTAGTATACGTGGATTAGCTATTAGGGAGATTTGGCACGGTCGCCAAATGGGCTTGTGCGTGGCTATAAGCCTGGTAAGAAATACTAGCAGTGGAGGATCCCATCCAAATTCTGAGCTTGAGAATCAGCTGTCTGGCTAAATTTTTGGATTATTGAATAGCATTTCGCTAGAGGGATGATATTGTCCTTGAAGATCGTCAAATGATTTATGTTACAAGTCTAACATGTTCCATATAAATTTTGAAGCTGTGTTCTCCTTCAATACAACAGTTTGGTTTACAACTGCTGCTTTTTTTTTTTACTTGTTAAAAGATGTAAGTTGTTTATGGATACAATAACTGATCTTTGGATTAATTAATAGGATTTATCAACTCTAAAATATACATATATTTGTGTTACTAATTGTGTATCTAATTATGTGTGAGAATTTTAATAATAGCATCCACCATACATTACTACTATGTTCAATAGGAAATGAGTTGCTTGAAAGAACTCCATTAAGTGAAATTTATGCATAGCACCTGTCGTCTTGCTGGCACCCTTCGCATTGATTATCCATTAGCAGATCATCATATTTCTTTTTTATTTTATAGCTCTCTGTTTATCAGTTGGTGGTCAGGTATTAGTTGCAAATTTTTATGACATGGCCAAAGCTGAGAAATATCAGTTTGGACCTAAAGATGGAAATACATGAACTTGCTCTTAATATAAATTCACATGCAGAAAATGTGGCATTAGATGTCTTAATGTTACCTTTTATGCAGATTATGTTTTCCACCAGTAAATTGGAATGTTTGCTTATATTTAATGCTAATTTCTCTCTTTAATGTGATTTTAACTTTGTATGCGCACTGATGATAGTTTTAATATTTGTGCACCAGGACTGGAATTGCATACATATCAAATGTTGCTGTTCGGGAGAAATATCGAAGGAAGGGCATAGCTAAGAGACTTATAGCAAAGGCAGAGGCTCAAGCCAGGAAGTGGGGCTGTCGCTCCATTGCTTTGCATTGTGATCTGAAGAATCCCGGTGCCACTAAATTGTACAGGGGGCAGGGTTTCAAATGTATTAATGTACCAGGAGGAGCAAACTGGCCCCAGCCCAGAACATCTCCAGATACCAAATTCAATTTCATGATGAAGCTTCTAAAAACCTCAACAACAGCCAATTAGAATTTGCTGGAGCAGAGCTCTGAATATTTAAGAGAGAACTGTAGGCAAAATGATAAAATTAGGACAAGTTGGAAGCATCTCTTGTATATATGTATAAGAAAAACCTTGATGTTTATGGTGATTGTAACGTGGCGTGTTCGCCTCCTTGTATGATAGGCTATTTTTCTCTTTTGTAAAGCTTCTGCTCCAAGAAATAATCAAACACCCAGGTTAGCTATTTGCATGTTCGTTATGCCACTGATGGATATCTTTGTTTCAAACTAGTACATACTCTATTCACATTTCTCACTTGGAGTTGCTTAGAATGCATCAGTTTAGTTTTAATTTGTAATCTTTCAGTTTCAGCAATCAATTTGCATGAACTGGCAAGTTTTTGAATTTGCAGAAGAAAAGTTAATTCATAATAAACCAAAAACGCAATGTCTTGCTATGCATAAATCAACACTGCTCGGAAATTCCCTTTATTGTTCTGAGTACATTAGGGAATCTACTAGTTTTAAACAACAAAGGCACTGTTTGAAACATCGGAACCTTGAGAGATGCTTGTGTGTCAGGGTAGCTTAATATTATGGTTGGACAAACTTGTCTAATGCAGATGTATCCAAAGCATAGAACTCCTTAACAGCAGTAACCACAGAGAGGCCGAGTTTCACAGCATCATCATCGCTAGGTGCCTGGTATAATATAAACATGATATTACTTATAACAGCTGTTTATTCAATGATTATAATGATCTATCAAAAAACTGACATGATGTTTACCTCGATGTTAAGGGGAAGAACAGGATCATGAAGAGACAGTCTAAGGAGGAACCACCCACCATAACCAGAAACTCGGACCTGTTTTAAGATGAAATGGGGGGACAATGAGTAAGAGAATCCTATGTTCTTTACACAGTATTTCACGAAATGAATTGAATTCCTCATAACATCAGTTTACTTTTTGCATATTTCAGTTCTTTCAAACTTCCAATCACTTAAAAGATTCAAAATCAACCAATCACCCCTTCCCATACATGAACATTCAAAAACTGAAATTTAGATTTTCTGAAAAGGGTTTGATTACTCCATAATGCTATCTAAGTTCATCTAAGATCGGTATTATTAATCCATCAAACTCACCCCTTCGTAGTTGACACGAGCTTTTTGAAGCTTTGGGTCTAAATCTACCAAGTTCTCCAAGTGTTTCAGCACTGCCTCACCATATTCTCGGAAAGATCTGAATGTTCTAATTGATCAGTACCTGCAAAATCTGCAAAAACAAAAAAATACCTGCAACCAGATAAATAATCATACCTTCCTTTAAGATCTGGATGATTTTGATCAATTTTTAGTCTCAATTCTACAGCAATTGCTGGTTCCTGCAGACCCTCGACCAGATCTGTCAATACTTTGCTGCCACCACCAACTCCTGAAGCTCTGGCTGAAGCTAGTTTATTTAAAAGCTTGACCTATGTAAGCAAAAAGATGAGAAAAAAAATCAACATTATATGTCACAAGAATGCCATAATGTTTACACAAACATACCATGAGGTATGCACCATCATCTAGCCAGTGATTCTCCTTAAGTGCTCCATGCCCACTTGTTTCAATAGCCAGATGTGACTCTTCACCAACAGAGTTCTGTAAGCAAAATTGTCACTCATGCTTAAAATATTTAAGAAATGGAAGGCTGAAAAATGCTGTTGTTGACAACAGAAAACTGGTTGAAAAATATTAAGATCAGATGACAGAATATCAAATAAAGACTTAAATAATTGGGGCATTTCAATTCAACACCAATTGTTCACAGGATAACAGAGCTGAAGGAACTTATTTCTCAAATTCTGATCATAGGTTCATGCAAGATGCACAATGAATAGACATGCTTCTGCACATGCCACATGAGCAAAGGCAGAGTACCAACTCACTACAAGTCAGCATATGCAGGCAAAGCTCAGCAGAGCCACTAAACCAAAGCTTAGCCTCAATAAACTAGCAAACATTATGGCTTTGAGGACAGGTGCTTTTTTATTATTGCAAAACAACTACAATCAATTGATTGTTAATTTTCCATAGGAAAACAACAAAAATGTCTGCTCCAAAGAACAAAAGAAAGGAAATATTTGAATAAGAGTAGAAGAAACAGCAGTCAGAAAAAAAAAAAAAGGATATACTCTATTAGTTTGGGATAAGTGATTATCTTATACTAACAGGCTAAAACCAACAGTTTTCTCTGTAAGGATTTGGCTGGAAGTATATACAATTGAAACCGTAATTAGCCAAAAATACTTGTATTGTATTTATTTTTATTATTAACATTCCAAATTTGCACTTCCATATGATTGCATGACAATTGAAGCATCACCCTCTTCGATTTGTTGCTTATACTGTTGTCTCAATAGTAACAATATGATATCTTTGAATGTAAACTTACCAATCGAATAGCCTCATCAATAACATTTTTGTATCCTCTTTTGAATCGATGATGCTTTCCCCCTAAAGAAACCAGAATATAAACAATTCAAGTACGAATATCAAATGAAGTAGCCTTTCTGTTTTTAACATACCAAGTTTCTGTTCAATAAATGTAGTGAGTCCATCTGAAGTCACACTGTCGGTAACAATAGTTGTTCCAGGATGCTGAAGAAAATGAGAGCAAAAGCAAGTTTGAAGAAAGAAATTTATTAAAAAAAGGAATTACAGCAATGTAAAGGCATGAACTCCTAATAGAGCTGAAATAGGTAGTTCTTACTTGCTCAAGAACAATAGCAGACATTAAAGCTATTAGGCGATTCCGGTTGAACTCATGACCAGTGGAGTCCACAGCAGCAGATCTAAAACATACATATTCAATTAAAATGCAACCATATAAATAAAAAGGATATAAATTGTGATGACGATGACCTGTCATATTAAATCAAAATATAACCAAATATATAAAAAAGATATAAATTGTGAAGAAATTTACCTGTCAACATCTGTATCAAATATGATCCCAAGGTCAGCATTGTTTTTAAGGACAGCCTCAGTTATAGCTTTCATCGCTGCCTTGTCCTCCGGATTGGGAATGTGATTAGGGAACAAACCTGTTCCAAAATGAGTTTTTTATAAGATGATATATCAGAAGGCATACACCCCAACAGAATATTTATGATTTCAACTCACCGTCTGGTTCTAAGAACTGGCTGCCAGAAGTGATAGCACCCAGGGGCTCAAGAACTTTTGCCTGATGAACAATTGGAAAAATATAACAATAACTAAATGACAGGATTAAAAAATCAATGCTCAACAATACTTTCTCCTAACAACAATTGAAGAAAATACCAATAATCAAATGCAGTATTAAGAAATCAATATACAAATTTAACTTAACATCTACAAACTATCTGTAGGGCAAGACGAATAATCAATGAATGGTTTAAGATGTCTAAAGTCATGATATAACTTACAGCAAAAAATCCTCCAGCTCCATTTCCGGCATCAACTATTATATGGAACCCCTCCAGTGGCTTCTCTAAGGATTAGCAATGCCAATCAATAATAAGAAAATAAGATCTGACGCATTAGCAAGCAAATAAAAACTAAAATATGACATGCATGCGTGTAAACATGGCAGCAGCAAAATTATTAGAAAAAAATGAGATCTCACAAAATAAAAAAAATCCATTCTCCCCAAACTGCACTTCATATCATGGATAAAAGTAGATGTTCTTAAAGTTTTCATTCCCAGATCATCAAAGAGTTCTTACCTATATTTCCAGCAGCATTACGCACTGCCTTCACAAGATCAGACGTATACACTTTCATGTAATCAACCTTCTTTACCGAAGCTTCTGCCTGCATTTTTGACTTCAGTAAACCTTCATCTGTAAATTTGTTGTATAAATCTGCAGCGCGCTCCAAAATATCTTTGATATCAGCCTTCCCCAGTCCACCACCATTAGTAAAGAATTTCAAACCATTTCGATTGTAAGGAAGATGACTAGCTGTTTGCACAAAAACATCAACCTTAAATTTCATGAGTTTAAAATAATTACCAAGAAAGACAGGTAACGTAAAGCATCATTTCAAAGGCTATCAATATAGCAGATCAGGGTAGGCAACTACCAAACAATGACTTCTATTTCATCAATACCTGTTATCATTATGGCCCCATCAACTGGACATAAAAATGCTTCATCTTCAGTAAGCGTACTATTGAACATCGCTGGGGTGGATGCCAAGCTACAAGAGTTAGGGTAGGTATGAAGTCAAAAAAAATAAAATAAAATAAAATAAAAAGAAAATGGAGTAAAGAGTATCATCGATGAAGTACTTGAACATGGCAATTTTAAATTTAAACACAAATTCCTCAATAGAATCAGGCCATTAGGAAAAAAATGGTCATAGTCATAGATACTAAATATAGACACCACCATGTATCAACTCAGTAGCGGAGCTTTTAAGGGGCAAAGGTATGCTGTGGCCCCCCACAAGCTCAGCCTTGTTTTTTCGAATTTTCTTCATAAATTATATCGCATGTATACCTCAAAAATAAAATATCCATATATTCATAGTAAAAAAATTCATATAATTATTGTGTATGCCCCCACTAATATTTTTCTAAAGTTTCACCCCTGTATCAACAAACAACAAATTGACACAATTGAAGCATTAACCTACCCATATTGAACAATACCAAAGCCTGCACTAGCAATTCCTCGAGAAACAGCATCCTGCAAGTTAAATCATCAAGGAGTTACAATGGCAAAATTCTTCAACAGAGATCCAGAACGAGGGGATACTACGGAGCTGTTTGGTATGAGATTAACAAAAGGTTAAGAATTACTAGATTTAAAGTTAACCTCATTTGGAGATATTGGGAATATGTTAAACTTTTAACCTAACAGGCATTTTTCACCCTTTGAGAGGTTAAAATGTTAATCGAGTCTGCTAAAATTAATAGGAGGTTAAAAAAAGCACAGTAGCATAGTTTTCATATATTTAATTTTCAACCCTTTATTTATTAACCTCATATGAAACATCTCAGGATAATTTTTCCTTGAAGGGCAAATTATATCCTTCTAGATATTTTTGAAAGAGCATGTGTAAATTTACATAATAATACATATTTTTTAACAGATAGAAAAAAACTTTTAGTATAAAGTCCAAAGAGTACAACAACAACAAGACTTAGTCCCAAACAAATTAGGATTGGCTGTATGGATCCTCTAGCTGTTATCCACTAAAATATAAAATATATATCAACCGAACTATGTAGGCTCCATGACATGGATCCTATGTCTCCATTCTAGTCTATCACTAACCAAACTCTCATCAATGTCTAATTTCTATAAATCTTTAACAGTAACTTCCCTCCAAATATTCTTAGGTCTGCTTCTAGCTCTCTTAGTCCCCTCTACCACTAACGTATCACATTTGCATACCATGGAATGTGTAGGTCTACGTAGAATGCAACCATACCACCTGAGTCGTCCTTCCCTCACCATATCACCAACTTTTGCAACATGAACTTTTTGCCTAATATGTTCATTCCTAATCTTGTGCAATCTTGTATGACCACACATCCATCTCAACATATGCATTTCTGCCACTTTCATCCAATATTACATTTAAAAAAAAAAAGAACTCAAGGAATTCATTGAAGAAGAAATTGAATGCACATTTATAATATCTTTAAAAAAATCGTTATTGCATTGCTAAATAAGCACATTTCTGTTGATGATCAAGGCCCCAAACTAGAAACTACAGATATCATGATGCCAAAGGAACAAGCAACAAATTCAAGAATGATGAAGAAGACAAATACCAGTTCTGGAAACATAATAAACCTTATGCTCTCAATTTGTGAAAAACCCGGGCAACAAATACGCACCTGTAACACTTGAGCAGATATTCGGGAATCATGACCAATAGAAATTCTCAAAGGCCTAGATCCATCTGCCTTTTTCTTTTCCAATAACCATGATGCAAAGGCAGCTGCTATTGCCTCCGTAACTGGTTCAGTAAGTGTAACAGGTTCTCCCTCAACACCAGCAACAGCTACACCTCGAATATCACTGCAGGCTCGGTAGGAAAATACCGAAACAGAAAATTATTGTCTACCTAACATGTCAATAAGTGCTCAATTCTTCTTCAACTTTGTTTACAGGGATTTTAAAAAAAAGCTCAAAGAGAATAAAGAAAGCATCTGTTTCACCAAATTATGGCTGTGGTAAACCAAATTGATCCAAAACTGACGTTTAATTGGTACAAATACCAAGTATCAGAGAGAGAGAGAGAGAGAGAGAGAGAGAGGAGAGAGAAAAAAAAAAGGGGGGGGGGGGGGGGGGGACTTAGTTTGGATTATGATTTGAAGTCAAAACCAATCAAACCACATTGAACTGAGCCAGAACCAAACATATTAATAAGCCAGCAGCTGGTTCTTCAATTCACAAAAGATTTATTAAAGTCAAACTTATTTCTTTTGTAATAATAGAACTACATTTTAAACCATGCCCATAAATTCTAGTTTCATGGTTTGGATGAAATCAATTTTTAATAAACTGTCATCATTGATTTGATTCATCTAAATCCTTCAAACTGAACCAAACCACGAAAGTATCAAATAAATAAGCACCAACTAGTACATCCACAAAAATTGATATGCATAAATAATCAAACTGTCCATAACAAATTTGTACGATACTTGGAATGAGCTACGTGATACAAAGAAGAAATGAAAAAGGAACCTAAGAACATAACCACAAAAATTGATTATCCAAATGATGGACTGCATATTTAACCCTCCCGTACTATGAGAACTTAAGGAGAATTACCAAAGACAATGTGAGAACAACAATTTAGTAATCGATAAATTTTCTATTTTAAAGTAAACACATGCTTTAAGCATAGAAGAGTTTCCTCACCTGCCATTTTGAAGTTTCAGAAAATCAACTTTGTCAAGAGATTGTACTGCAGTTGCAGAAGAAGCAGCTGCAATAAAAATCCCAAAGCAATAGTATAAATGGCCAAAAGTAGAACAAGTTAAACCTTTATGAATTTCAAAATCACAAACTAGAAGTACAACTCCAAAACCAGGCCTATCATGACAGACAGACAGACACACACACACACATGCAAAAAAGACACAAAAAAAAAAAAAAAAAAAGAAACAAATATCAATATAGAATACGTCAATAAGTTGATATATCATATTGATCAAAGGAAACAGAAAGCATTCCTAGCAGTTTAAAATTGCAATTATTTTGCTTTTTGTCAACCTGGATAATGAGAGTCTAGAACAGACCATTGCAGTAAACAATTCCTCGGCTACAAAAATCCCTCTGGTATTTTGGTAAGTTGTGCATTTGCATGGAATGTATGCTAGTCCATGCCAACTTCCCTCGACAGAAGGGAAGAGAGTTGCAGGTATAAGGGTTACAACAATCCCTTCGGTATTGTGTCCCACACTGCCTATTCTGTGCTACAAAAACATTTTGAACAATCTTCCCTGACATGGCTGCATAAGAATTTGGAATTTTATCAGACAGACACCATAGTTGCAAATGCTTATTCAATATTGTGTATGTATGTTTTTACTGTTGCAATTGCGAATATCCATATAAAAACCAACTGTTTTCATCCTTTATTCTTGAAATAGTTGCAAATGCTTATTCAATATTGTGTATGTATGTTTTTACTGTTGCAATTGCGAATATCCATATAAAAACCAACTGTTTTTCATCCTTTATTCTTGAAATAAATGTGAAAGAATTGGTAATAAAACTAATACCCGCTTACTCTTAATTATGACAAAGGAAACCAACAACTTTTCCTACGAATTGAAGATTTCAATTCTTAATTAGCCTCCCAAGAATTCTAAATAATCCTTCAAATTCCAAATCATCATTTACAAGAAAGCTAATCTAGAAATCAGTTAAGACAGATTAACTTCAATTAAAAAAAAATCCCAAAAACAAAACAGTTCAAATAGAAACAAGAATTACTTGTATGAGTAGTCAAGTAATTTGAAATGAACTGAGTGCAAAAATGACACGAAATCAACTAAAAAGATGAATGAAAATGAGAATTTGGAATTAAATTAGAAATAACGAATGGAAACCAAATTCAGAATGACTAGTAATGCAAAAAACAGGCACCTGCCATTGTTGACTGTAAATTTTATCAATCCAAACGACGTCGTGCCCTCCTATGGATGGAAGAGGAAGGTAGGCGGAGAAAGCAGAATGGAAAGTTTTAGAAGGGTGGGTAGCTAGTCGCTCCTCAAATGCTCAAATATTTTATGTTTCGGTTCTGTATTGGATGCGGATGCGCGCATTCTCCTTCTTCCATGTGTTTTTATACTGTTTATTTTGATGGAATAGAAATGATAAATTTAAGAATTTTCGGGAAGGGGGTGCAGATCAAACGGTGAACATATCCGCGCCCAATAGCCTTGAATGTCAGAGGTCGATGCTCCCCTTACACATCCTAACGTGCGCGTGTATTCATTTGGTTGAAAACAACTAGACAATTGAATTTCATTGGAATGAAATAATTTGAAGTTGAGATTTTCGCCGCTTACATCATTTTTACTATTGCATAATATGAATTTTTTTTTTAAAAAACCAAACCATATAATTTAAAAATACATGCATTTAACCTTCTAAGAATTAAAAAATATGATTATTTCTGATTTCATCAATACAACCACCACATCATTCATTTTGTCATTTCATAGTATATATATAAAAGCACGAATTGAGCAGGAGAAAAACATTCACTTCCTCAAAACGTCACATTCACTTCCTCAAAACGTCCTTATAAAATTTATATTATCGAATATAAAATTATTTCTATATAATTATTTAATTAAATTTAAATCATATGTTAATAAAAAATATTATTTTAATTATTAATAAATTAAATTCAAATCATATTATAAAAATGAATACTATACAAATATTCATAATTAAGTAATTAAATTCCAATCATAAGGATACTATTTTAATTTTTTTATTAACATTAAAATAATTAATTAATATAATTAATTATGAATATAGTTATAATTTAAATTATTTATAATTAATTAATTAAATTCAAATAATATTCTAATATCTCAAGATTACAGAGAACTCGAAAATAGGGTAAATGAATAATTAGGTCATAAAGTTATAACATGACCTTATATACTAGGACCCTATAAAATAATAATCCCCTACAACACACTATACTGTAACATAATAAGATACTATTTTAATTATTAATATTAAAATAACAAATTAATATAATTAATTAAGAATATAATTATAATTTAAATTCTACAATTAATAATTAGTTTAATTATTCCAAACACCTATAGTGTTTCCGCTGGAGCGTTATGATGAAGAGTGTGTGATATATTTGACCCAAAGTTTTTGGACATTTTTTACAATTGTTAAGAGCAATTAAGCATAACTTTACATTAATTAACCATAAAAACATTTAAGTATACAACTACAGATAAAACTAGTATTACAACTCAATTGATTTGTTTGTTATAATTGAATTTATGTTATTCTTTTCATTCATGCATATATATTATTCAATTTTTTAAAATTATAGATTATGTTTTTAATTATAAGTTATTTTAATTAGATTATAATTAATTACGAAGAAGAACAAATCATATTAATTTATTATTTCAATATAAATTTTAAGATAATTTATTATATGTTAAAAAAAATTAAGATAATTTATTAGTTTTGGATTTTTTTCATTAGGTATAAAGATATTTGGAAATTTCCACAGTTTTAACGACATGTGAATTTAGAAACAGAAATTTTCACATATCAGTGGATATTTCCACAAGTTATGCTTTTAATTACGAGTTATACTTTTTTATTATGGGTTGGTTTAGCATCCAGCAGAGCGAAGCAGCATTCCATTCTTTTCGTTGGCATCCTTCCGCATTAGCGGCAAGTGTCAAGATCAAAATTGGAATTGTTTCCTAGTCCTGGTCAGGGACCAATGTGTTCGCGTCGGAGTCCAACAAAGATTCAAAATGCGAAAAGCAACAAAGTACATTCAAACCTAAAAGAAAGAAGACTTAATGGAGTGCTTTTAGTTACATGTTATATTTTTAATTATGAGTTGTTTTAATTAGATTAGAATTAATGATGGAGAATAAAAGAAAAACTTGATGAAGTAGGAAAAAAAAAGATTGTATTAAGCATTTTTAACGAAAATGTACTGTTATTAGGTAGTTTTTTCCAATGGTCAATAGAAAACTCTATAAGTACCTAATATCATAATTCTACGTTATTTTAGGTTTATGATACTATTTTTTCTATGTTAATTATATATGATCATCGTGTTCTCTACATATGTTAGTGTTGTTCAAAAAAATATAATTACTTAATATAATTTTTTAGTATGTTTTTCTAATTTTTAGAGATATAAATATAAAATGTTTAATTGATAATCTTGAAATTGGTCAAAGAGCATTCATTAGATTTTTTATTCTTAAAATCAGACCAATTGAATCGTTTAAGAATAACATAGTTGGACAATAGTCAGTGGCGAAGCCACATTGTAGCCATTCGGTCGTTGGACCCCAATAAAATTGGGAATATAATTTTTTTTTTTTTACAAAGATATATCCACTCTACTCTCTATCTAAAGGAGAGGGGGAAAACGCGAATCGAACCCAAGCACTGAGGCTTGGTAAGGAGATCACCGACAACTGGGATACTTCCTTGTTTGCAATGAGATTTGAACCCACGACCTCAGAATCGTTAGGTACCACGCTCAGCCACTAGGCCAGATGGTTGTTCCCTTGGGAATATAATTAGTATGGGTGGAGGTTGTTAATGTCTTCATGCCATGGGACCCAAGTTTGATCCTCTCTTCATGCAAGACGTGTTTTTTTTATACTTATTTTCCCATACCATTGAGCTTCTTTGCTACTAACCATATTAGTGGGCCCCCTTAAGAATGAGCTTCTTTATCTTTTGGGCCTCATCTCTCTTGTGGCTTGCTCCGCCACTGACAATAGTATTTGCATACTACTAGTACAAGGTAAGCTTTCTTCCCTTTTTTTTTTTAATTTTTTAAATTTAATTTAGTAGTTGGTTCTCTACATTTTTATTGAATATTAAACTTGATTGAAAGTGCATGATTTATATTTTATTTTTACAAAACCAAATTTTAACTACTATTTTCAATGATAATTTTTTACAAATTAATTTAGCACCACAGTAAAAAAAATAATTATTAATTAAAAAATAAGTAAATATACCAATTTGAAACTTTAAACATGAGCAATCGAAATTTAAATTTGTAGTATTTTGTGTAAAAATTGCATATTGATCCCCACTGCTAAAGATAGAAGATGAGGAATTTACGGTTCGATCTTTACTTTTTAAAGATAAGGTCTTTTTTAGACAGAAGGACATGAAAGTATATATATTAAAAACTAAAAGATTTGAGAATATATTATGGAAAACAGAAGGACCTGAGAATATATTTATTAAAACGTTAAGGATCTGAAAAATAATCTTCCATTTTAATATAATATAATGTAAGCTTTGATTTACCCCAAAATCAAACTGACTTATATCAATTTAGTCCGATTCTTTATTTTTAAGAAACAAAAACCAATCGGATTGATTTTTTTTAATAACAAATTAATTTTATTATTATCGTGGTTTTTTAGCCCTTACACAAATAAAGAGAAAGAAATCTACCGACCTAAATCATAAGAGATAAGTGAAAAAATATGTAATAGCTCAAATACAATAAAAATAAATACAATTAAGCACTAGGTAATTAGGAGAACTCTTAAGATAAAAGTTTATAACCATCTTAAGAAACTTTCTTGAGTAGCAGCCCATTTCTTAGCAAAAAAAATCAGCTAAATAATTTTTGTTCCTGCTAATTTGAATGAAGGTAACGGAAGGCAATAATCCAATGACACTGTTTAATAAATTAAAATCATCCCACCAAGACCAATGTCTTTTGTTTGACTCCAAAATCCAAGTAACAGCATTATGGGAATATGATTCGGGGATTAAAAGTAAGTGCTTAAAAGCGGATGAAGCATAAATTTTGATAGCTTGTGGGATACTAACAATTCTACTTGATTAGAGTCCAAAATACCTATATGATGGTGAAAGAAGCAACGGATTTGATCAGTATCATCTCTAATGACATCTCTTGCACTTGAAGATCATGGGTTGCCTTGACTGGAATCGTCCACATTAAACTTTAGGTACCCTGGTGGTGGCAGTTTCCACCCTAGCGCAAGATTCAAATTTCTATGATCCGAAGAAAAAAAAAAAACAGAAAGTGTTGAAAAACAAAACCAATCACTTAAAAAAATTGTATATGCAAATAATTTAATTCTAACAATCTGAAGGCTTCTTCTTTTGATATAGTCAATTAGTTTTATCTTCGAAATGAGAGCATCTTCAAAGATTTAATTTTTGTTTTCACTCGTCGTATAAAATTTAATTTAATATAAGTGTTAATTATTTTTAAATCAAATTTATCAAACCAATTATTCTACTATTTTTTAAATCGAAATTATCAAACTAATTGTTTTACTATTATTTTTATAGTTGTGGTTGAGAATTAACTATTTTTAATTTGTTTATATTCACTTAAACTTTTAAGATTTCTTTCCAATTTTGATATAATATATTTTTTTTTTCTGTGAATGAAGTACAAAAATTTGGAATGATTCAAAATTTTAAAATAATAATTTTATAATTATAATATAAACAATTATTAAAATTATAAAAAAATAAAAATATTATACCCTAAGTAACCTGTGTGAAGCTTCGCAAGAGATTGAAAGTTTTTGGTTTCAAACATTGAGTATTTAAATTAATTATAAATGTAATGGTGATCATTTTTGTAATCATAAATAGTGAGTTGTTAATGAAAATTGTAATTGTTTTTTTTAAAATCCTGTTACCTTTGTTAAAATAATAATAATAATAATAATAATAATAATAATTATTGATGTTTCTAGAGCCTAAATGGGAAACAAACTTGAGCTGTGGTTCACCTTGAGATGGTTAAATGGTTAGGTTTGGGTAAGGCGATCTTGAAAACAAAGGAACGAGCAAGGGTGCTGCCTTAACAAACACTCCGATGTCTAAGTCAGACCTGAGATCAGTCAATAAAAAGGAGAATAGAAAGAATAGAACTCTTAGGAATATTTAGAGAAAGATTACCTGTAAATAGTAGATCTTTAGGGTATTTATAGTAGAGGATTCTTTAGGGTTGCTTACACGTTAACTCCCTATAATGATGACAGTAATGACAACTCTCCATAATGATGGCAATAAATGTCAACTCTCTGTAATGATGACTGTAATGCATGTTTAAAAGCCCATGCTTGTCAGAGTATGGGTTGCGTGTTCGCCTAACCAAACTATAAATAATGATTATCGAAAGCATGACCCAAACCGATCTAGGGACGATCTCCTGGGTGACCCTTAGGCATCGACCTGAGCATCTTCGAGGTCAGCTATCGTGTGCTGACCTCCGGATCCTCAATCGTCTGACCAAGGTTATACTGATCTTGGGCCTTCACCTAGCCTATATAGAGATTTCTAATCTTAGGGCTCATCCAGTACTTACCTTTACGAGAGCGATGTTATCAATAATAATAAAAAGAAAAAAGATATTGTCATGCACAAAATATAAAAAAGAAATATATATATATGCTTAGAATATTGAACGTAGGGTACAATGAGATAATACAAGTCCTTATATAGGCCCTTAGATTATAAGAAATATCTTTTCTATTCAACGTCTAACACCTAATTAATTAGGTTATAATAAGAGACTTTCTAATCTATCGGGACTGTTACGGATAAAGTCACGCATTTAGAATGACCATCAAACTTGAATAAATTCTTAATTTACACCCAATTAAGGTTATTATTTAATTAAAAATATAATGCAAAAATAAGGACTCCATAGCAAATCCTACCAGCATTGCACCACCAACAAAACGCAACCATTGACGGAAACAAAACCAAGTGGAAACGAAGATGGATGGATGGACTTCAAAGATTGACTAAAGATTTGCGTTGATTATATTTGAAATGACGGATGAAGCTTCTTCGCAAATCGTCAGAAACCTCTTCACAACCGGTCGGAACCAAAGGAGGGAGGCATTTCAGTCATGCTTTCACTTCTTTTTTTGACGTGCTTCTGCTTCGACCGAGTTTCCATTTTTCCTTTTTTGACATCTCCATTTTGTTTTGTTTCAAATCAATGGCTGATATGAAAGCTGAAGCAGAACCCTTGAAAAGCAAGGAACATCAATCATGTTTCAAACCCAATTCTGGAAGATGCTGAACTCAGTTAGTAATTTCAATGAGTTTCATGAATATTAAAGAAGTTTGTGTTGAGTTTCGAGGTTCACATTAAAGGTGGTTTAGATTTGATTTTGATTATTTTTCATTTCATATGTTTATATTCATTCGGTTGATTTTCAATTCGTTTTCAAAACCAATTTATGTGTTTCATGCAGATGTAATGATAATGATGTTATGATGATGATGATGATGGCGACGACGTGGTGGTGATGATGATGTGATGAAACCGGCTAGGAAATGATTTCAACGAGTTTCCAAGCGAATGGTAGCAATTAAAGGCCGAAAAACGTGGGGCAGTCATTTTTAATGTCCCAAAAAAATCGACATTGTCAGAATCATCTTCGCAGTACCATTGCTGAAAAAAATTTAGGACTACCAAAATGTCACCGACTACTTGTTGTGAACTCATCATATACCTACATAAACTTGTCATAAAAAGGACAATTTTTTTAATATTGTTTTCAACTTTCTGTCCTCAAAAACACTAAATGGGCTTTTTCCATTTTTTTTTGTTGATTTGAATCTTTTAACTAATATTTTATTTTATGTGATTGTTTCCATATATATTCTTATCTATCTAGGCGAGCTAATCATGGGCTTCGACCTTTAAGGCCCATTTCATATATTTTCATAAAAAGGCACCAAACAGATACTAAGGGGCAAAATTATAATTGTCTAACGGCATTTTTATTCAGCCAAGAAAGTTTAAAATATAATTGTGTTTTAAATGGAAAATTTTAGGCCTTGCAATTTGTGACAATGGGTCATATTTGTGTTGTGTCAAGAGAACTAATCAACCCATTAAGTCTAAATTCATACACAATTCATTAACTTAATATATTTTTGTCAACCCAACTCATTAAAACTCGTGTTTGAGTTCGTGTTGTGTCAACCCACGTAACTCATTTCATATAATTCTCTCGTTAAGTTATATTTTTTTACACAATTCATTTAACTCATTTAACATAATTATGATAAACATAAAATATCATGCATATAATTGTAAATAGTTGAAGTAATATTAATAATATATTTAACATTATCGATATTAAATTTTTATAGAACATATAGTTATTTTAACAATAAATTATTAAAATGGAAACAATTAAAAACATCCATGTTTATAATTAAAAATATGCAAATCCAAATCTTAAATTATTAATTCTTCTTATGAGAATTCATTTGCCGGATTTTTTCTCTTTTAACGAACATGTTGAGTTGCTTGAGAAAAGAAATGAATTTGAAGAAGAGAATCAACCGTTGGAAAAAGAGATAGAGGAAGCGTGATTGTGTGAAAGTGAAATATTAGTCATATTTGTTTTAGAGTTTTTTTTTTCTTAAAAATAAAATTACTATTTTTACCATTATGTTAACAGATTAATGCGTCATGTCGTATCAACGATTACCCGACTTGTCTAGATTCATATTTTTATCATTTGTGTTAAATGTTTTGTCAACCCATTAAGGTCCAACCTAAATCCATTAATTTTTTGTGTCGGCATATTTAAGTTATCGTGTCGTGTTACAATTTGTCAGGCTTAGAAAATTTGCTACCACATGTTTAATACGCATATTAAATGACAAATTGCTAACATAGTCTCCGAGCTCTATAAATTCATCCATTCCCTTGATTTACCCAACTGTTCAAGTTTATCAAAACTCTCTTTGGCAAACTTATCACCTGTCTTAAAGCAAAATGTAAGGGTAGAATCAGAAAATAATTAAACAAAAAAATCTTATTTACAATCTACCCTTATAATTAGTTACAAGTTAGTTATAATGTGTACCATTAATCATCAAATTTACTGGATCTAAATTTCTAGCGGCCATATCAAGGATAATCGAAACTCCAAAAACCCTCAAAGGTAATTATTAAAGCCACACATTCCATTTGAGACTTAAAAATTCCGTTTCTATCTAAAATCCTTAAAGCAAGACTACATCTAGAGGCGGCCAAGTTTTGGGGGGGACAGAAACAGACTGGTTCGATTTGATCAAGAGTTAAGTCTTCCTCCTCAACCCAAAATGGTTGGATTTACAACAAGGAGGGTGTGCCAAGTACTATTCATCTCTTATAAAATATCGGTTCCTATTTGAAATTTATCGTTTTCCGTTTTGCCTATGTATTAAAATTTCCTCGCTCCCTCTTCACAGTCTTATATATTTATCACACTAAATCTCTGATTCCTCCTCTTTTTTCTATTTTGCTAGACATGGTTTTGCGTAGGGAGTTAACAATCTTGCTGGTAAAGAATGATTGGGTTATCTAAGTAACTAGAAATCAAGGGTCCAACAAATTTCAGGTAACTTTTCACCCATCTATATTTGTATAGATTTTTCAGATAACAAATTTGTTGCTTCTTTCTTTTCATATTTTGATCATGTGCAATTTTTATTTGCATGCATGTATTTTTCCTTAATTTTTCAGTATTATATATCTCAATTTTATTTGCATGCAAAAATTTGCTATGCCTAATTCATTTTTAATAGAAGTTGATGATTTGGTAAAATATTGTGTTCAAACGAAGTCTTCAAATTTGCAGAAGAGGTGTTTGGTGGAATGTCTCTTAGAAATTGTTTTGTTAGAAATTGGTTTCACAATTGCACAAAATCACCAATTGCTGCCTACCTTAAAATGAAAAATTCAATCCTTTAATTATATAGTAATTTAATGTGCTCACATTTACATTATTGTTGATTAGGTGCCTTTTTTTTTTTACTTGATTTTTGTTGCTACAAGAATTTAACACTTCTCTTTATAGTCCTTGACAGTGCTGAATTTATTTAGTACTTAACTGAACTTTTTCAACATTTCATTTTCAGTTGGATTAAGAATTTTCGAATCAACAAGAGTCTATTTGCAGGACTATTGAATATGCATTTCTATGGTAAAAAAAGAATATGCATTTCTAGAGAGAATGAACAAAGAATTTGACTTACAACTGAATTTTATATATTTTTGAGGCAATTTAATGGTTCTTAAAGTTTGTCAGGAATGATTAGTCAATTATCGGTGTGCACCTTTTTTTTCCTCCATTTTTATTCTAAGAAAAGAAAAAGGTTGAGATATGTCCATTCCAATTTCAAATTTATATGATCCTCTATTCTTTTGGTAGTAGGCAATAGCTTAATGGTTTTTAATTTATGACATTTCATGTGAAAGGAATACCACAATGGAAATGCTTGATATTATGATACATTATGGGGCTGATTAGTCAATAATTTGTTCAGGGTAAATAATGTTGTTTAACTGTGACATCAGTCTACTAAAATTTTTTAAGTGATTTTCTGTTTACTTTGTTTACATATTTCGATGAGATAGAGATATTGTACATAAAATGTAGAGGTTTTCATGAGCAAATTTGCCGACTGCCAAGGCAGTTTATTATTGGCGTCAAATGAGAGTTGGAGCTTGCCCTTGGACACCTCCTCCCTAGAGGTTTTATAAAAACCAATGTTGATGTTGCAACCAACTTAATGGGGTCATTGTGGTAATTGGCAGAGACCCTTCTGGCAACGTGTTTGATTGGAGAGCGAAGAGCGAAGATGGTTCCGTTTATTTTGTGATGCCTTAGTGCTCGAAGCTATGGCGGTTAGTCTAGCTTTGGAACTTGGTATTTCCAGGTGCTGGAATGCTTGTCAGGTGGAGATGGATGCTAAAGGGGTTTTTGATGCCTTGGTTGAGAAGATGGAACGGCCTTTGAAGATTGAGCCTATACTGCTAGGTGTTTTAGAAGTCCTTTCCAGGAGTTGGACTTTTGTTAGTTTCTAGAGATGTTAATATATATCAGTCCACAATTTGGCTCAAGCCTGTAGGAGTCTTATGGTTAGTAGACAAGCTCAGTGCTCATTCCTCTGTAATCATGTTGTGTAATTGGCTTTAATAAATATTAATATAAATGAATACCTTTGGGGAAAAAAATAGATTTGGTCTATTCGAAAGTTTCTTACTTGGTAGATACATTATAAAAAATGTACATACAAGTCTCAGCTAACTGAGATTATATAATTGACATTTTTTCTTAGATCTAGCAGTATATCTTGCATTTTTATAAATTTGATTCATTTTTTGTTGATTTATTTACCAGTATTAATAATTACCCACGGCAATGCGCGGGCAAAACAACCTAGTTGAACCTAAAAAGGTTTTTACAAAAATCAATTTTGACTTTATTCAAATTTGACTAAGGTTTGACTTAGGACATACCTGAAAATTTGAATGGCTTGCCTTTCATTTTGTAAAATCATTCTTTGATTTAAAAGGTTTGATTTGATATTAAAATTTGATTCATCGGAGGATACTCTTAGTGGTTCTCAAACTTGGTAATCATATAACTAGGCTAATTTTGGGGGGTAAAATCTAAGCATCTATAATATTCTATTTAATCATTCAAAAATTTTAAAAGTTTTATTTTTTAAAATATTCTATTAGATTCTTGAATATAATTAAATTAAGTTGTTAGATTGATCTATGATTCCCATTATTTAAAAATTTTCCATATTTTTGGTACCTTGAGTTTTAGTGCTTATTGTTTACTTGATCTTGTGGAATATTTAAAGTTTTGTTTCTATGCTGAGTAATAATATTGGTTTAGAACTGGAAGGTTAAATGAATTTTGCTTTTTCCAAGACAATGATATATTAAATACTCCTCCATATCATAATAAGTATTCCAACTTTCACTTTCATTGTATTAAGAAATGATAATATTAAGAAAATAATATTTACAAATACATTCTTAGTTTTTTACATATTCAACAATTTTCTCTTTATTTATTTTTTTTAATAAAAATCTCCCTGCATTTCATATTCATTAGACAAATATACTATTTTATATATTTTTTCTATTAAAATAACAGTAAAAAGGACTAAAATATAATTTTATGGGCATTTTGAAGAAAAAAAATCAAGAATTAAGGGTTATTTTGCATTTTTTGTGTTCTTCAACCTCTAAATTCCGGTCACCGGCAGTCGCTAGAATTATGCAAATAAGGCCAAAAATCAACATAACATACATCCTCAGAATCGTTTCGACGCAAGGGTTCCAAATATGCAATTATATCTAACTGAATCTTGGCCGTTTGACCGAAAAATCATAAAATCCGAACGGACTGTCGCCCCAAAGCTCAACTTTAAAAAATGGTGACCAAATCATTAAAATTTTACATCAAAACAAAACTTACAATGAGAAGATTTAGAATATACCCTTAAACTGGACGGAAAATGGCCAAAAGACGTTAGAAAAAGCATTGGAATTTTTTTGCGATCCGAACGAGTCCAAAACCCGACCCATTGGTATCTCCCGTTATGGCCATAGATTGGTGGCAACCTTACCACCATATGAAAGCTGGTGACAAGTAGAGTCGACCGATACTGCTAGCTTTGACAGTAACGGGAATAATGCTGCCATTCTTCTCGCCACGCATATGCTGAGCTCCCTTGGAGTCTCGCCGTCGTGCCAACATCTTCATACTCATCGTGGACAGGGCTTTTGGCTGGTGGGGCACGTCAGTGGGGCTAGTTGGTGGTAGCGGTGCTGGCAGCATGGCAGTTCCTCTTTTCTCTCTTCCTCCCTCTGTTTTCCATTCTAAACGTGGTTGAAGAAGACCAATCATTAAAACAATCCTTCATTAGTTGAGTTTTTTCAAAAGGGCCCATAAAATTATATTTTGGTCTTTCTACTATTATTTTAATAGAAAAATAGACGGAAGGGTATAATTGTCAACGGATTTGAAACTTAGGAGATTTTTGTCTCAAGAAAATAAATTGGGAGGAAAATATAAAATATGCAAAAATCCAAAGAGATTTTTGTAAATATCCCATTAAGAAATGATGGTTATTATATTGAAAATATAAAATTTATTTATTTAATGACCAATATATCATTCTCTTAAATGTTTGTCTAACTTACAAATTTCATTATTTATTAATATTTCAAGAATATAAAAAAAAATCACAATCTAATTTTGTTATAATTTACGAATGAAACACTTATTATAAGATAAAAAAATAAAAGTTGAGACACTTATTAGGGAACAGAGGAAGTAATATGTTATTTGGAATTTTTTTTATTCATGATATAATAATGTCCGTCACTTATTTATAGGCACTTAATATCACTTATTTATTAGACATTTTCTACAATTAATTAATTATTTTCTTTCCAAATAATTTTATACCAGGTATATGTACATGTTATATATTAGTATATAGAGATTTTATAAAACTTATATCTGTGTTATATACAAATTAAAAGTGTATAAATTTTATTGTTTGCAATATACATTCAAAACTTTATGATTCATTGGGGGTAATTTTCACTGAAAGTACCTGAACTTTAGAGGGTCTTTCATGATGGTACCTAAATTTTATTTTCTTATATCTAAATAGCTGAACTTTGAATGAATTCACACAAAATTCATTTTAGCCAGTTTCCGGTTTCTAATCGGTTGTCTTGTCCACGTGTCATTGACATAGCAATAATAAATAATTTCTGTCAGCTTTTTCCTTCCCCTCTCTCTTGCCCCTCTGCCCAAAATATTACCCTTATAATTTTTTTTTTCCTCTCTCTCTTCTTCACTCTTCTCTGCAACTTGACGGAGGTCTGCGAGGAAGCTGAGAGCTAGCTTCCCGGACCATACTGGAAGAGGATATGCTTACTTTTGTTAACTTTTTTTTATCAATTATCCGTAGGGATTGTTAGGAAGACATATTAACATTTATTCTGGATTTGGTAAAAATTATGTGGACTAACTTGAATTTTACAATTTTAATTTTAAAAAAATAAAAATTAAGAAAGGAAAAAATGCAGAAGATGAATAGATCTTCATCTTCTTCCTTGAGCCACCTCCATGAACGCCCCCTAGAACAAAATAATGACAGTAAGTAACCCCCATTTTGCAATCAAATGAAGAAGAAGAAGAGCTCAAAGAAAACGTAATTTTAGAAAACCCAACTAGAAATCCAAAAGAAACTGAATAAATATTTGCTTCAAAAAAAAAATTGTTCTTTGACTATAACATCACTACATAACTTAAGCACCAGGATCTA